>VMDO01002676.1:104184-162119 GCA_007922755.1 Pedetes capensis | reverse complement strand
TATATGTGGGAGCTGAATCACAATTATAAGAAGGAAAAAATCATATGTGGAGGTTGAAACATAATAAAAAATTAAAAAAAAAAAAAAGAAAAAGCAAAAGTTGACCTAGCAGAGAAGGGACATTTGGGGAATGCAAAAGGAGGGAGAGGTCTAGCAAAAGGAGAAAATCCTGGGAGAGGGAAGGGAGGAGAGGAGGAATAAGGAGGAATGAGGAATGGGGGAGGGCGACCTCAGGGTGAACAGCCCAACTTTAATAGTCCTGGAAATAATTGTAATAACACCAATAATACCGAAGAATGGTAATAATATAGATGGGCTAGAAAATTCATGTAATAGTACTGACAATGTAAAAAGAAAGTTCACTACAGAAAAAGTTTTGATCTTAAACATAATTAGGACCCAAGGATATATAGAAAAATATTACCATAAAAAGACAAGCAAATGGAAGAGAAGTCTTTGGGCGGGGGGGAGGGGGAACACACAAGAGGGTAAGGGGGAACTTATCTGTGTAATGCACAACAAAAAGCATATATGGAAACGTCACAATGAAAACCATGTCAGAATGAATCACATTAAGGTGTACATAAAAGATCTCCAATTTGAAAAAAAAAAGAAAAAGAAAAAGAAAAAGAAATCCCTTTGAGGCTCACTATGAGTCGGACCTCAACTTGATGGCACCTAACAACAACATCATCAAGAAAGATGATGATACTATTATTATTTTTTGTGGTGCTGGGGAGTGAAACCTAGTCCTTGCACATGCTAATTCAGATGAAAGAACCATAATTGCCTTACTCTGCATTAATATGTAATGGGACATCATATATCCAAGCATGCATTAATACGCAGTCATCATGCACTAATATATAAGCATGTAGCTTACATCCCAACATGCTGTGTCTCACTTGTGTCCCTCCATCCTCCAGTGGTCAGTGTCTGCTTGTCCTCAAGGCGTCGGTAGAAGACCAGCAGCTCTGCCATCACCCGGGACTTCTTGGTGATGCTGGCTCTGGCCCCCATTGGACCTGCTGCATTTTGACAATGTACATTTTATCAGTGTCTCCGGGTGATTCAGAGGCACATTTCAGTTTGGGAAGCATTGCTCCTGCTCCTGAATCCTGGGAAAGGACGAGCTGGATCATGCGTACTCCTGGCTCATCCACCGGATTTCTGCTGCGCCTAGCTGCTCCCGCCCGTGGGCCACTGTTCACTTCCCTGCTGGTAACTGCCTAGAATTCCTGAGCCACAGTCTCCTGTTACAGAAGGCTGCTCCTCCCACATCAGTGATGGCTTCATTTAATTTCCCTGAGGTCAAAATTAAAAAGCACACAAATGTAAACTTATGAAAGGGGTCTACTTTTGTGGGACCCTCAAATCTTAATCCTCCTCCCCTGTCTTCCAGCTCACACTCCTCTCTGAGGGACTTTTCATGAAAGACTTCCCCTGTTAGGATGCACCAAGGGGTTGATATTTGGCTTGGGGTATCTGCGTCTCTTTACCAACCCCTGCCTTGCCATTGTGGGGGAGAGCAGGTTTCGTACCCTTTATAGGGCTCATGGTCAAGGCAACTCCAATAAAAGACAATTGACAGGGGAAAAATAAACATACAACTTGATTTAAGATATGTTTTATGGGATATGGAAATGATCAAAAAGGAACAGAGGGAAATCTGTATTTTTATGTGAAGATTGATGAAGAAATAGTTATAGAAAGACATGCCTGAAGAATCAAAGTGTAGGAGCTGATGGAAAATTGGACAATTTAGCAAGGCCTGTTTTTCAGATCCATCTGGGACCCTGTGTGACACTTCTTCCCTCTAGGTATTAGGTGCCTGAGGACCTTGTTACCTACTTCACAGGAAAGCCAGAGAGTTTTTCAAGGCCTGCTTCAGGGGAGAATAGTGGGAGGTCAGAGAGACCTTATTGCTTCTGCTCTTTCCTGAAATACCATGGTGCCGTGTTTTGGGAGTAGTAGATCCTGGACCCCATCACTGTCTTGAAAACCTTGTGGGATGTGGTAATCCTCAGTAGAGGATTTCCCAAGTCTAGCTATCTCAGTGGGCTGGCGTTTAGCTCAGTTGGTAGAGCACTGCTCTGTGCTCTGAGACCCTGGGTACTATCTCCAATATCACAAAAATAGGAGAAGGACCTGGCAGCCTCTTGAAATAATCAGCCATTGAAAACCTTATGAATGGCAGAGAAGCACTGACATAGTGCTGGGCATGGCACAGTATTAGAGTGTTTTGTTCTGTTGTACATAGGGTTGCTATGAGTTGGACCCGACTCGGTGGTACCTAATAACAATTTACTCAGTCTTCAACACCAGTAAGGGGTGAAGCTAGGCCACTGGAACTTGAGTAGCTCAAAGCAAGGTATGCGTGCAACTCCCAGTCCTGCAAAACTGTCATGTGGCCTTTGCTACTTCAAATCTTTGTGGTCCCTGTGCCATTATCAGGCACAGATATAGTTCTTCAGCCTTTCAGACCTTCCAATGGATAACTAGCACCTTTCTCTCTCTCTCTCTCTCTCTCTCTCTCTCTCTCTCTCTCACACACACACACACACACACACACACACACACACACACACACACACACACACACACACACAGTATGCTCCCAAGAATAAATGTTGACTCTCACAGACATGCGCTTGCTTGCTCCATACCACAACAGAGTCATGTGAAAGGTAAACAGTGCAGGCCATTTCCCTTTGTCCCACCTGCTCTTTTTACACACTGCCTTGGGAAACATTAAAAAGTGAAGCACCTAGTAATGCTTGTTCTTAAGTCAACCATAAGTCAAGCAGATACTGTGAAATGAAAATTTTTTTTTTCCCTTCTATTTTGGGGGTCCTATAAAATTTTTAGCTTGCAGCCATAGCCCTGTGGCATCCGATGCCATCAGATCTCAGAAGCTAAGCAAAGCCAGGCCTGGTTAGTACTTGGATGGGAGACCACCTGGGAACACCAGGTGCTGTAGGCTTGGGAGACTGACCCAGCAACCCACTCCCCAAAACCAATTCACCATTGAAAACGCTATGAACGGCAGGGAAGCACTGGCAACAGTGTTTCACCTGTTGAACACAAGGTCGCTATGACTCAGATACTGACTCCATGGCACCCAACAAGAACAACATAAAATTCTTAGGCAAGTTTTGGGGAACCTCTGTTAGAGCAAGAGAGCTGGGGGTTGGGAATGTCATCCTTAGGGCCTCAAATGTGTAGAGGAGGACTTCGTTTTCAATTTTAAACAAATGCAGATGTTTTGGAAACCAACTTCCAGTTTGATAGCATGAAAATCCTTAGTTACTGGGGCCAAGAAAATTGGGCATTTTCCTTTCTGGGAGGTTTCCTTTTTCAGAGTCTACTAATATTAAATACTTCCCACTTTCCACTTTGTTGTTACCCATCCTTAGCTACACTAGCTGACTCTTTCTTTCTTTCCTTTCTTTCTTTTTCTTTTTTCTTTTCTTTTTTCTTTTTTTCTTTTTTTTTTTTTTTTGCAATGGTACACAGACCATTCATTATCCATATTTCCAAAACACAAAAACCTGGAAAATGAAACCCTTTTGGTGGCAAGACCACCCTGTTCAGACTAATTTGGCCATCTCACCATGCCTGAGCCAACAGGAGGCTGTATGGTCTTAACCATGTAGTGTGGCTAAGGGAAAGCACACTGGTCCCAGGGGGTCAGATGAGAAGTTATAGATTTCTGTTTGCACACAGTTCTTAGTTTTCTTAGTTGTGACATCTGCAAATACCGATGTTCACTTTAAGGACTGAATCTTTTTTTTTTAGGTATTAATAATTATACTTTATTTCAGAGTGGATAGGTAAAAAGGTCATTTTCCGGTCCTAATATTGAGCTATTCCTGCATTGGAGCAGAATCTTTATCGCAGTTTTACCAAGAAGTTTTTGCTTCTCTCTAACTCACCTTTCAAAATTCTGCTTATCTGCTGCAGTGACTCCCAGGGTAGTGTCTGCCCAGGGTCACATATATTCCCTGGCTTGTGCTGAGAACGCTTTGTCCTTTTTCAAAGTCTAACTATGTTTTGTGAGAAAGTGTCACTTTTGTTGGGGTCTGAAGCATAGTTTATTCGTTACACAGAACCTTGACCAATCTGTGTAAAACCATTAACTTATTTTCTAGGAGCAGGAGCTGAGTGGTTTTCCTACTTCACCTTCATCATGTTGTCAGTTTCCCAAATGGGGATTCTATCCAAAGTGTAAATATAGCCATGTGCCATATAACAATGCTGTGGTCAATGACGGGTCACATATATGATTAAGATATTGCCTGTTATTGTTGTTAGGTGCATTTTTGTGGTGCTGGGAATCAAACCTGGAACCTCAGAGTCTGCAGAGCAGCGCTCTACCAACAGAGCTAAATCCCAGCTCAAGAAATTGCCTATGACATCATAACCACCTCAGTTTGTGCACGTATACTCTGATGTTCACATAACAATGAAATCTAAAGATGCATTTCTCAGTATGTATCCCTTCTTGTTAAGCAAGAAGGTTGACAATCCCAAAGAAGGAGGATCTGGAAATCTGACTTGAGATAATTAGTGTTTCAATGTTCATTTTGGCAATGGAATTAATCAAGTGAAAAGAAATTTTTAATGAAATAGATGTTAAGCCGAGGCCATGTTGGGTGATGTTACTTACTCTATTTTGCATGTCAGTTTAGTTGTCTTGATTGGATAAATTGCCCCCTTTTGGCAAGATATTACAATGTTTTGTTATTAAAATGTCTTGCAATATTGATTAAAAATATTGTGCAATGTTAGCTTTGTAAATTTTCTTCAGCTTTGAGATAGTTTCAGAAAAAGAACTTTGGGAAAGCATGTCAGAATGAATCACATTAAGGTGTACATTAAAAATTTCCAATAAAAAAAAAGAAAAAGAAAAGGAACTTTGATCCAAATATCTGCCCAGTAAATATAATTACAGATCTATTACCTGACAGATTCTCCTACTGAGGGTCACAGAGATGAGTAAGAAACCATCTACATTGTTAAGATACTTATGATCTGGTCAAAGGAAGAGATGTTTTAAAAACTTTTAGATTAATACAAAAATTGGTGTATGTATAATGTGTTAGATTAAAAAAAAAAAAAAAAACTGGTCCTGTAGGCAGGGAATGTAGGATAAGCCTTTGGACCTTTTGTCTGTTGTTGTGGCTGTTGTTAGGTGCTGCCCAGTTGGACCTGACTCATAGAGACTGTACGTACAACAGCCTGGCACTATGTCAGGGCTTCTCTGCTATTCATAGGGTTTTCAATGGCTGATTGTCTCAGGAGTGGGCTGTCTGGTCTTCCCCCCATTTTTAGGGTGCAGGGGATCAAACCCAGAGCCTCAGAGAGCACAGAGTAATGCTCTACCAACTGAGCTAGGCTCCAGCCCAACCTTTGGTTTAGAGTCACAGAAAGCTGAATCTTGAAGTCTTAAAGTCAAAATAAGTATCTGTTTTGCTTATATTTACATTTAACATTTTCCATTAGGAGGCACTGAAGATCTGGAAAGACCTCTAAGGATTGGTCCCGGCTCTGCTACTAACTTTCTGACTGAGGGCGTCTTCCGTTAGTGTGACCAGCGGTCCCTTTTACCCCCATGAGTCAGAGCTCTGAGGGCAAGTCTGGAGTCTGCGTTTTGTTTAACAAGTCCCACAAGTGATCGTTATCCAGGCTAAAGATTGAGTAAAACTGGACTATCCGGCCTTGTGAGCTCTTTTCCAGACCTGAAAATTCAAAGCAACGTAGACTTCTCAGCGGAAAATCTATCCAGATGCTCTTTGTGCATGATTTTGACAATCTCATTATAGCATCATGCATTTTAAACTCATTTGATTTATGCTTAGAACATTCTGTTGTTTGTTGTGAATAGACTTTATTTTTATGGGGCAGTTTTGGATTTATATAGAAAATTGACAGAAAGTGAAAAGTTTCCATAACCCTCCTCCTTATTTTCCCTCATTTGTTACAATTAATGAATCAATATTGATGCATTTATTAGCTAAAATCATAGTTTACTTAGGGTTCACCCTTGTTATTGTGCATTTTATGAGTTTTGAAAAATGTACAATGACATGTACCCACCATTATAATACCATAGAAAGTAATTTTACTTCCCTGAAAATCACCTGTGTTTTGCCCTCTCCACTAAACTCTGGTAACCCCTGATTTTTCAAATTATCTCCGTAAGTTTTGCCTTTTCCAGAATTTCATATAGTTGGAATCATGATATGTGATCCTTTCAGACTGGCTTCTTTCATGTAGTGGTATACATTTAGTGTTCTTCCATGTCTTTTTGTGGCTTGATAACTCATTTCTTTTTCTTGCTGTATAGTATTCCATTTGTGGATTAACCATAGTTTGTTTATCCATTCACTCATTGAAAGACAGTTTGATTACTTTCAGTTGTGACAATCATGAATAAAGCTGCCATAAACATTTGACTCCAGGTATTTATGGGCATAAGCTTTCAACTTATCTGGATAAGTACCAAAGAGTGTGTTTCTTGGAATCATATGGTAAGAGTATATTTTGTTTTGTTGGAAACTGCTGAACTGTCTTTCAAAGTACTCTAACCTCTTGCATTCCCACTAGCAACAAAGGAGAATTCCTCTTGCTTTGTATCTTTACCAGCATTTCGTCTTGTCAGTGTGTTGGATTTGGGCCATTCTAATAGGTATGTACCTACAGCCATAGCCTTGAGGCATCTGATCCAGTCAGATCTCGGAAGCTAAGCAGGGTCAGGCCTGGTTAGTACTAGGATGGGAGACCGCTTGGGAACACCAGGTGCTGTAGGCTTGGGAGAAGGACCCAGCAACCTACTCCCAAAAGCAATCAGCCATTGAAAACCCTATGAATAGCAGAGAAGCACTGACAATACTGTTTCGCCTGTTGTACGTAGGGTTGCTATGAGTCAGACACAGACTTGATGGCACCTAACAACAGTAATGACATATGATGTTGAATATCCTTTCATATGCTCATTGCCATATGTATATCTTGTTTGGTGAGATGTCTATTTACATTTTTGCCTTTTTTACAAAATAGATTGTGAACCAGGTGCTGTGACACATGCCTGTAATTCCAGCTTCTAGGGAGGCTTAGGAAGGAGGTCTGAAAATTCTAGGCCACACAATTTAGTGAGACCTTATGTCAAAACCAAAAATAAAAAAGGATGAGGGTATAGCTAAGTGGTATAGCATTTGCCTACTGTGTAAAGCCCTGGCTTCAACCTTTTGTTGTTAGGTGTCATCCAGCAGAATCTGACTCATAATGACCCTATGTACAACAGAAGGAAACAGTAGCCAACACTATGCCATGCACATGATCTTTCTATGTTTGAACCCATTGTTGCAGTCACTATGTGTCTTTTCATTTTGAGTTGTACCACATCAGCAAAAGGAGGTCCCAAGGGCTTTACTCCATTCTCATCACTAAGATCGACTCTACTTTGAGGAGGCAACACTTTCCTAGTCATTTATTGAATGACTTCGAATCTGGCGGGGGGCTACTTTTCTGACTCTATATTTGACAGTGCTTCTCTGCTATTCGTAGAGTTTTCAATGGCTAATTGTTTCAGGAGTGATCTGCTGGGTCCTTCTCCCTTGTCTATCTTAGTCTAGAAGCTCAGCTAAAACCTGTCCTTGGGTGGCCCTGCTGGTATGTGAAACACTGTTGGCATAGCTTTCAGGATCACAACAACACATAATCCCCTACAGCACCACAAGCTGACAGACAAGGGCAGGTTCAGTTCCCTTCTGCTGAAAAAAAAATGGGTTGTTTCTCTTCTAATTGAGTTTTAGTATATATATATATATATATATATATATATATATACACACACACATATATATACATATATATATAACTATATATATATACTAAACTATATATATATATATACACATACATATAGTGTGTGTCTATGTACATATGTGTGTATGTATATATATGTGTGTGTTAGTCCTTTAATATGTATTTTGCAGATTTACTCCTAGTCTGTGATTTCTTTCTCTCCCTTTCTCTTTATTTTCTTTTCCTTCTTTCTTTCTTTTCCTTCCTTCCTTCCTTCCTTCCTTCCTTCCTTCCTTCCTTCCTTTCCTTTCTTTTGACAGGTTCTCATTATGTAGCTTCGCCTATCATTGAATTTACAATCCTCTTGCCTCAGGCTCCTGGGTGCTGGGATTACAAATGTGTGCCACCAAACCTGGCTATTTTTCATTTCCTCAACAGTATTTTCTGTAAAGCAAAATTTTGTAATTTTAATGAAGTCCAGCTTATCAATTTTTTCTTTAGTGAATTATACTTTTGGTGTGGTACCTAGGAAGACATTGCCAAACCCTAGTTTAACTAGGTTTTCTTTTATATTATCTTCTTTTTGTCTGTATGCATTCCAAGCCAAAGAGATTCATTTATTAGGGCTTGTCAGTCTGGAAGGATATTGATGCTATCAGTGCATGGTGTTAATATAATATAAATATCTTAAACACTGAACTTGTGTTTACCAGATTCAGATATTTAGTGAATTTTCCTGGTTGAAGAACTGTTGTTGTTGTTAGGTGCCATCAAGTCAGTATCCAACTCATAGTGACCCTAGGTACAGCAGGTGAAACACTTATTGTCAGTGCTTCTCTGTTATTTATAGGGCTTTCAATGGCAGATTGATATTTGGGAGTGGATTGCCTGGTCCTTCTCCCAAGCCTAAAGTATTTGGTATTCCCAAGTGGTCTCCCATCCAAGGACTAATCAGATCCTTGCTTAGCCTCCGAGATCTGAAGCCACAGTGCTATGGCTGCAGGCAGTTGAAGAATGAGATCACAATATTATGAATGAAAATATGCAAATTAGAACACCTCTTAACCATGCCTTTTATATGATTTTATCTGCTACAATGCCTGTCACAGGGCCTGGATACAGATAATTAAGGAAGGAAGGAAGGAAGGAAGGAAGGAAGGAAGGAAGGAATCAATGAATAAGATGTCCCCCTCCATTCCTAAGTTATCTCAAGAAAACAAGGCACTTCAAAAGAGTAGTCAAATTCAGCCATGTATTATTCAAACAAATATAAGGTAGTGTGTAGGAATGAGCAATTTAGAAACAATATAACTACCTTAAGAAAGGACCAAACAGGGAGCATCACACTGGAGGTAGTAAGGAAGTTAAATTGGAGTCCTTTGAAACCTGAAGGATCCCAACTGATCTGTGATGGATTGAAATGGGAACTGCTTGTGGTGGCTTTAACAAATGTTCAAAAGTTTGTCAACATTTGTTAAAATTTCTCTCTTTGTAGGTTTTTTTTTTTTTTTTTAACCTTACCTTGAATGTAAGTTGGACTTGATTTGCTTCTGACAGGTGAGATGGGGTGGAAGTAGGCAGGTGTGATTTCTCAAGGCTAGGTCATAAAAGACATTGCCACATCTACCTTATCTGGTATCTCTCAGTTTGAGGACATTAGGCACCATGCTACAAAGAGAACTTTGGCAATCCTCTGGAGACACTCATATGGAGAGAAACTGAGGCCTCCTGCCAAAAGCCAACACCAACTTGCTGGCCATGTGGATGAGCCATCTTGGAAAAAGAACCTCCAGATGGCTATAGCCCTAGCCAACCTCTGTTTGGATGTCTTCAGAAATTTTGAGCCTGAACTGCTCAGCAAAGCCACCCTTGAATCCCTGACCCACAGAAATGGCAGGAAATAATAATTATTTATTGTTTAAAACCACTAGGTTTGGTAGTAATTTTATTATGCAGCAACAGATAGTTAATATGCTAGACCAGGACTTTATCTGTATTATTGTCTTATACTGCCCTTGTTGTGGTTCATAAATATCCCCATCCTGCTGAGGAATTGATGACAGATAATGAAGATGTGTAGAGAGAGGATGCTATATTTCTCTACATTTGTGGTTTGTGGTCTCATCCTCCTGCTTCTTTCTTTTCTTTTCTTTTTTTTCTTTCCTTTTCATTTCATTTCTTTCTTTCTTTTTCTTTCTTTTCTTTTCTTTTTTCTTTCCTTTTCTGTCGGTGTTTGGCTCAGGTCCAGCAGAGGTCAGAGCCTTGCCCTGACACCAAGTGGGTATTGGAGACCCACTGGACTGGGTTGGTGTAGTGGCCGGAGGTGCCAAAGAAGGACCTTGGGAGACCTTCTGCGTGAAACAGGAGAGGGAAAGTTTATTGGGTTACTCCCCAAGTGGGGTGCAACCAGAAAGCAGTCCCTGACAAGTGCTCAAGTGCTAGCTCTAAGCCTGCAACATGGAATGGTGGAACAACTGGTGGAACAGCTCAGCCTTAAAGGCACAGCTACAAGAAGTTGGTGTTCCTCTGGGCTGGAGGTCTGGTGGTCTTGACTCTTGCAGCTTGCCTTCTCTACCTCCCTCCTTCCTAATGATGGGAGGAATTGGGAGGCTCTTCGTGGCTTGCTTGTAGCCTTCGGCGCTTTGGGGCTCCTGGTCTTGAAGCGTAGGCTTGCTTGGAGATCTTCTGCTGGATTGGGGAGGGCTGGATCAAGGTGATGGGGTCCAGACAGCAGTTGAGGGACAGAGAACAGTGGTGGGGTCAGGGGGGTCCAGGAGCCCTGCTTATATAGGGTCCCAGAGGGGTGTGTGTACTGGGGTTAGCCAATCAGGGCACATTCCTGACAGGTACAGCAGGTGAACTGTCATACCTGCCGGGGGCAGTTATTTAACTGAGGTGATAGGGATAGCCAACCAAAATTGAGGTGGTTGAGGCTGGTCAGGCTGGTCAGGGGCCATCTTTGCTCACTCAATGGGAGGGGTAGGAGTGAGTGAGTGAAATGTGTCCCTGGGGTCACCTAGAGGTCAGTCCCTCAGGCTAGTATGAGGGACCCTAGTTATGGGGTGCATTTTAAAACTCCCAACACTTTTCATTTCATTTCTTTCTTTCTTTTTCTTATTCTGTTTTATTAGTAGGCACCATTATTTGCCTCCCCAGCTGTCACTCTCAGTTTCTCTTTAGCAGAACATCAATTCTGCTTGGAATCCATATGCCCAGGGTGATCTAAGCTGATGTAGTGATTGCATTCTCCTCTTCCCTGGTGGATCTGGGGGAATATGCCCCCAAGAGAGGGAAGGAAAAGTCTTCTGGGGGCTCCAGGGACCCATCTTCCTCCCATATAAAGAAAGAACAAGTCTTCTGGGGGCTCCAGGGACCCATCTTCCTCCCATATAAAGAAAGAACATATTACAAAAGGAAACCTATTTTCCTTTGAACTTTGGAGTCATGACATTTTGCTCGAGTTCTCTGCAGCTGCCATCATGCATGGGGAAAAGGGAAGTGAATGGCAGAGATGTTGAGTCCAAGCTCTGGCCTTGCTGAGAATCTGCACCTGCTCTCTTCTCGACTTCTTAGTGAGACACTTCAATCCATACATATTCTTCTCTCCCTTTCATTCTTTTCTCATAGCAGTAGTATCAAAAACAGGCCAAAGTTATTTTCTTTTGATTGAGGGAGATCATAACAAGGATATGGAATCAATCAAAGTGCCCATCAACAGAAGAATGGATAAAAAAAATTATGGTACACATACAGAATAGAATACTACTCAGCAATTTTAAAAAAGAAATAATGTCAATTGCAGCAAAATGGATGGAAGTGGAGAATATCATCTTAAGTGACACAAGCCCAAAAAGAGAAATACCATATGTTCTCACTCATATGTGGGAGCTGAATCAAACCTAAAGGAAGGAAAAAATCCGGTACATAAATTGAAACATAATAAAAAATTCAAACTTAGTGTAGAAGGGACAATTTAAGGAGTGTAAAGAAGGAGGGAGGGACCTAGCAAAGGTAAGCAATAATTGGAGAAGATGGGAGGGTCAAGAGGGTCAATAAGGAAGAATGAAGGGGGAGAGGTCAACCTCAATGTAAATATTGTTGTTATTGTTGTTAGGTGCTGTCGAGTCGGTATTCGACTCACAGCAACCCTCTGTACAACAGGGGAAACACTATTGTCAGTGCTTCTCTGAAAACTCTTCATAGGGTTTTCAATGGCAGATTGATTTTTGGGAGGGGGTTTCCAGGTCCTTCTTCCAAGCCTACAGCTTCTGGTGTTCCCAGGCACTCTCCCATCCAGGTACTAACCAGGCCCGACCCTGCTTAGCTTCCGAGATCTGACAGGATCTAATGCCACAGGGCTACAGCTGCAGGCTCAATGTAAAAGCACAACTTTAAGTATGGTGGAAAAATAAGGGGGAAGATTAAAAAACCCTACAAAAATAGAATAAAAGAATATAATAAATAATAATAATAATAACAATAATAATAATACTACCAAAGGCTTGCAATAATGTAAACAGGCTAGATCACTCATCCAATACTGTTGAGAATCTAAAAAGGTAGATCACTATATAAAAAAGTTTGGACAAATCAAAATTGGGATGCACTTATATGGATAAATATTCTCACAAAAAGACATGCAAGTAGAAAGGAGACCATTGGTGTGTGGGGGAGGGGATAGAGGAGGAGGGTCATGAGAGGGTAAGGGGGAAGTTATGTGAGCAATGTACAATGAAGTGCTTATATGGAAATGTCATAATGAAGCCCATTAAGTTGCACATTAAAATTTTTCAATAAAAAGGGGAGATCAGGGTTAAAATGACTTCTGACTTGTGATTTAGAAGTGAAAGTAAGATGAGATTTTCTTGTATAGTAAGAAACATGGATGTGATTTATTATAGATGTGCATTTCTTATTTGCTCCAATTTACAAAATGGACGTTAAATAACTAGCCAAGGTCCATGGCTGGTCAGTATGGATTTGACCTCAAGAATCAGGCTCCAGAGTCAGTGATGGTAACCTCCACACATGATTGTCTTTCATTTAAACACATCTCTCTGGATGGGGATGATGTCCTGTCCCTCAACATCCTGCTTTTTACAGGTGGGCCTGCTATTCAGTGTTGGACTTGTGACCCAGACTCTGCCAATGAGTTCAACCCCAAGACTTTTCTGGAGATATTAGAAAAGAGAATCTGTCTAATGGTGCTGCCAAACCAGCAGGTTACCTGGAGCTGCTGTTGACTATCATCGCAAATGAAGACAGCCATCATGGGAAAATGCCATTGAAGGTGGGAGGAGATGGCTGATGTTGTGCAAGTGTGCATTTAGCCGGGCCCTGTCTCCACCAACTTCTCACTTGTGGGGGAGAATCTAGCCTTTCTTTTCACTCAAGACATCACGTGTGGTGTTTTTGTCATTGAAAGACTTGCTGTGGGCTGAATCGTGCCTCCCTGCCACCCCTACACATGTTGAAGTCCTAACCCTCAGTCCCTCAGGAAATGACTAACTTTGAAGATATGGTCTTTAAAGATCAAATGAGGCCTACATCCAAAATAACTGGTGTCCTTATAAGAAGAGGAGACTGTGACACAAACTCACGCAGACTGAGGGGTGACTGTGAGGGAGCACAGCAAGAAGTCACCATAGTCAAGGAGAAACAAAAACCTACTGACACCTGGTCTTGCATTTCTAACCTCTAGAGCAATGAGTTCATAATTCCTGTTGTTTGAGGCTCCTAGTCTACGGCCCTTTGCTATGGAAGCCCTAGACTCTGAACAGTGCCCAAATTTATATCTGAAAGTGAGAGAGTACATGTTGCAGATTATAAAAAGGGAATTGGCTCCATTAAGATGGGAGGGGGCAATGAGGACCTCTCAACTTGGGGCAGGAGTCTGGTAATTTCTGTCACATGGTAGTGAGACAGCTGATAAAACTCTACCCATTTTATCTTGGAGCTGAGACATTGTGATTCCCGAGGTTCAGAGTGGAAGAGATATGGCAGAACATTAGGATGACCAAGTAAGATTATTATAATTTGTAGCCTCTGGTAAAGTCCTATCAGGAAGACAAGTTTGGGTGGAAATGAACCATCTGAAAGCAGTAAGGGAAGAAAAGGCAGTTTTGTTAAGTGAGGCTCCCCTAGCAAGGGTTGGGGGCAGAAAACATATCAGAAGGCAAGGTAGGGATTAGAGAGAAGCCTCATTCCTGTCTTTCTAGGCTTTTCCCAAACATGTCTGACATTTAATAGCCTGGGAAAAGTGACAATTGCTTGCATTGTAAAGAGCCATCTCTTGTGACATAACCAAGGGGAAGGGTCAAGCTGACTTGCTTGGACCATGGTTAGCTCTGCCCTAGGTATGCCTGGGTGGAAGACATTAGGGTGAAAACTTATGGATTGGTGGAGCTCTAGGACCTGCTGCTGAGAGACAGGCTGTCACAATCAGGCGTCTGAAATCAAGGACCATCACTCAACAACACCTCTGGCTTTGATCAGTCCATGGAGATGCCCAATTTAAGACTAAAATTTAAATCTACAAGCCTCGCCAAAAGAGGTGGTGATGGTTCAACTTGCAAAGCAATTTTCCAGCTCTTCTCACTTATGCCAATACAAATGGCCTGCGTGACCCCAGAGGGGTCACCTCCCAATATTCTCTTAGACACTGGTGTTTTAAGTGGGTCTTACCTCTTCCTGGCCCCTGCACCTGACAAGTACACGATGAGGCAAGTGACTCAGATTAGATTAGTGTAACATTCATGCCCTTTGCCCCAGGGATTGGTTCAGATATGGACGCAAGAGCTAAGAAGGGTGCAATCCTAGAGTTGTGTTGCACGAACTATTGGGAAAGCAAAACACTTCACCCTGGAGTTGCTAAACAAGCAGAATGGGAACTTCAAGCCATAAGGTGGCACTGTGTAGACAGAGGTAACTGAAAATGAAGTCAGAACTGAGGCAGGTGGAACTGGGAAATACATTAAGTCGGGAGCGGGCACTAAATGCTAATGCCTGAAGTGATTTCTGTTCCTGTTCTTTTCAACTTTCTGATTACATGAACCAGTACTTTCTTCCCTTCCTTCTTTCCCTTCCTTCTTTCCTTCCTTCCTTTCTTTTCAGTGCTGGACAGTTGAATCCAGGGCCATGCCCATGTTAAGCAAGTACTATACCACTTAGCTGCATCCCAGCCCCCCTTTTTTATCTTTCACTTCTCATTATTTTGAGACAAGGTCTTGCTAAGTTGTACAGACTGCCTCTGGCCTTGAACTCTTGATCCTCCTGTTCCAGTCTCCCAAGGTGTGGGGATTATAGGCGTGTGCCACTGTGCTTGGTGACATTTTGATTCTTATGACATTCTGGTTGCCATTATCTTGACAGAGGGGTGTGGTACAACAGAGAAACTGCTGTTAATATTAGAGACAAAGGGAAGTTAAAGCAAAAAACAATGCATAATCTTCTGGTCTCCACAGGACTGATCTGTGCATACCTAGCAATTAGATTCCTAATAAAAGTAATTTCTACTGAAGTTAATTAGATGAATGTTGGACACTCTTTTCTCCTTCTCTGAAAAAAAAAAATGTTTTTATGAGACAGTATCTCTCTGTGGCACTCAGGCTGGCCTGGAACTTACTATGTAGACCGAGCTGGGCTTGACCTTGTGTTGATCCTTCTGTGTCAGCCTCTCCAGGGCTAGGATCATAAGTGTGCATCATCATGCCCAGCCCTGAAAAGATTTTATCTTTTTTTTTCACTAAAGCTTAAAGAGGACTAGGAGTTTGTGGGAGTTTATAGGAATCATTCAAAGGCAACCCACTGTAGTAATTCTTTAGGGAAATGAGCGAGGCAGTTGTCATTTGATCTCAACAAAGCTGTCATTTGACTGTTCAGAAGCAGAGTGCACATCAGCAGTGATGTAGACTGCTTTGGGGCCGACTTTGTTGGCAGGAGTTTTCCACTATTCCTGGGAGGGAGATATTTTTGTTTCCTTTTTCTTCTGTACATATACATGAAACATATGAACTTGCCACTCCTGAAAACACTGGCAGTTCTAGAGAAAAATGGGCCTCAATATTATTTAACTCATGCCCTTTAGCACCTGAGACTCTTCCATCTGAGTAAAATTCCATGTAGCATATAGAACTTTTTATATATCTTCTCACTACCACGTACATATTTCTTTTAAAGAAAATATCCTACCAAGTATGGTGGCACACACCTGTTACGCCAGTATTCAAGAAGCTGGAGCAGTAGGATTGTGAGTTCCATGCCATCTCTGGTAAACTAGTGAGACCATGTTTAGAAAAAAGAAAGGAGGAAAGAAAAAAAAAAGGAAGGAAGGAAGGAAGGAAGGAAAGAAAGAAAGAAAAAAAGAAAGAAAACAAAGGAAGGAAGGAAAAGAGGAAGGAGGAAGGAAGGAGGGATGGAAGGGAAAAGAAAAGAAAGAGAAGACAAGACTCTGAGGCCGGAGGGGCTGACCGTATTATGAACTCCCAGGTTTTGTGGTCTCGAATATCATATTTGTTTTGTTCTCCTGAAAGATTAAACCAAAAACCACTTTCTTTGGTAAATAAACACTACTTTTAAAAATGATACTTTGAAAAAGTTTCAGTAACAGCTCCTTAAGAAAATGTTTTGGAACACTTCTTCAGGGTATCCTTGGAGAAGGTTATGTGATCTAATAAACAGAGCATTTATACTTTGAATTTCTGGAGATTTATTGATTTTTTAGGATCTTGGGATGATCCTGGTTTTAATTTTATCCCACTCATTTTGAAGAAATTGCCGTGCTTATTCTAAAAGGGTTCTCTTTCACCTACCATGTAGGGATAAATGTGGGGTGCTCAGAAGGAAAGAAATGGCTTAGGCTTATTTAGCCCGAACTGAGACCTGAGGTGCACTCAGGGCCCTTGTGTGACTCACTGTGGCACACCTGGCTTGAGTCCACGAGGTCTGGGACTGCACCGACAAGATGGCCCCTGCCCAGCTCTGCCAGGGTGTGCCCTACTTTTAGGCCCTGGCTTTCTGACAAGTCATTTCCTATCACTCTATTGGCTAATAAGTGAAGGCCTATGATTGGCTATTCTCCACCTCCTTTGCTCCTATCAAATAAGCAATTGAGTTTCACCTCATTTGCATCCAGCTTGTGATTGGCTATATCCAAACAAGGACCTGAGTTCTGATTGGTCCCAAGGGGCATATAGGGAGAGCTCTTCCGCTGCTAGGCATCCCATTCCCTTGAGACCACAACAGAGACTACAAGCAAAAGGAGAAGACACTGGAGGACCAATGCCGAGGAGAGAGGAACACCAAGAGTGGCCATTGCGGAGAGCATGGGAGTCACTGCCGGACCAGCGCTGGAGGCTGACTAGAGTGGACCACCATCATGGAGAGCAACTTAGAGCTATTGGCCACTAGAGTAAAACAAGCAGTAGTTATTCTTCTGTTAAGATGATGGTCCCAATATTTCTGACTAGGGAAAATCCTTTTCCCCCATCAGAATCTATAGTTAATGATAATGTCATTACTTCAACAATAATACACCAACATAGCAGCATAGACCACAAGTAGTAAAAAATATGATCTTTAGAATGAGATGCACCTGTGTTTTTTGAGACAGGGTCTCATATAGCCCAGACTGGCCTTGAACTCTTGATCCTCCTGCCTCTGCCTCTTGAGTGCTGGGATTATAGATTGGTGCCAACATGCCTGCCTTTCTCCTAATATCTTCTTTGTTGTGGAAATAGCTTGTAGTCAACATTTACAATATTTATCTTATTTTGATTTTTTGGTTATACTTCCTTTCAGATATCACATTTTTCTTTCTAATCTTGATTTTTTTCTTTTAGCCCATCTCTGATAGTTTCACTGATTGTATATAATCACCTTACATTATTTTGCCCATTTTTATTTCCTCTACTATTTGATATTGTCCTTTTTTCTTAATGGTTATGCTGACAGCTAAGATCAAACTTCCTGACTTTAGACATCGAATTTTACCCTCTTCTCTATCAGGGCCCCTTAGGGTGATCTGAGAGTCAGCCAGCTGACATATTATTTATTGAAGAATGACTTAGGATGGACATGCAACATTTACTGTTTTTATAGGACAACCTGAATGTCCCAGTCTCCTTGGAGGCCAATCTCTGAATGACTATGCAAATGGAAGAAACACAAACCAGATACCATGCAAGTCTTTAGCAAACATTTCTTGAGGATTTGAAAGGAGGGAATTTATACTGCACAACACACACACATACACAACATTCCTAGTACTCACATTTAGATAACTTTCCCTCCTCCCCATTCCAATCTTCACAGAAGCCCTCATATCCACTCATTTTCCTGTCTTATTTTCTCTCTTTTCTAGATGCCACCCTTACATCAGAAAAGTAGTTCTCTTGACTCCCTGGTACCTGCACTGCTGACCTCTTCCTACTTTCTCCATTCCCATACTTCTTTGAGCATCACTATGCTCTGTTTTCTGTGGAACAATTCAGCCATTCTTAGATTCTCGTGTCTCCTCTTCACCTTGTGAACTCATTCACTCTAACACAAGCAAGTATACCGCTTAAAGAAATTCCCATGACAAATGTGTCAATATGACTTACAGAGGAGTGTAAACTTTCTATGTCAACATGACATAGGTTTTGCTCCTGAAAACACCTGCCTAGGAAAGATAAGGCTGCAAATCAATAATTTCACTCTTTGCATTGAAAAATTCCACAGACCAATTTATTGGGGATAATACATTGCCTTTCTAGGCAAAATCTTGCTTATTAATAATAGCTTACTTATTCAAGACACTCCTATTGCTCTATCTTAAACTACTATATAAACTCTTTCTATATAAACATATATACTTCTTATAAAAAATAAACATATATACTTCTATATAAACATTTTTAAATGAAGCTCATTTATTTTATATATGATATAAACAATAAAAGTTATATGTAATGTAAATATATGCCTGCAGCCGTACTACTGTGGCATCCAATCCCATCAGATCTCAGAAGCTAAGCTGGTTAGTACTTGGATGGGAGATCACCTGAGAACACCAGGTGCTGTAGGCTTGGGAGAAGGACCCCACAATCCACTCCCAAAAAAGCCAATCAACCATTGAAAACCCTATGAATAACAGAGAAGCACTGACAATACTGTTTCACCTGTTGTAAGTAGAGTTTACACTGAGTGGGACACTGGCTCAACGGCACCTAACAACAAAAACAATGTATAAAATTCTCTGCCTTGCAAGCAGATGAGGAGGAGCAACATATGGGGATAAAGAGGGAAGCAATTCTATGAAAATCCCATGATGAATCTTACTATACTGTATGCAATTTTAAAAAATCATACTATACTGCATAAGTATGTACACTTATTGCTATAGGTAAATGAAAAAACTTTTTTCTTTTGTTTTTATTTTTGTAAAATGTTTAAGAAAATGCAAATGTCAACAGTCTTGATCTGATAATTACACAGTATATATATGAACTGGATTACCATTCTGTACCCATAAATATGTATATTCACAATACTTAATAATAAAGAAAGAAGAAAACAATGAACTATGGTAATGACAGGAAAATAAATGTTTGAGGAACAGAAAAGAAAAAATGTTCTCTGCTTTGAGAGATTCATTTTAACCTTAACTGGTATCGTGCTTTGTGGGGTCACATATGATCCCACAACAGGCATACTTGTGCCTAGGTAAGTACTACAGCACCCTATGTCTGACAACCTCCTGGGAGTCTCTGTTGACCCCATGATATCAGCTAAGGGTTAAACCATTTGAGCACAGGTTTCAGAGCTCTGTAAATATTTCACCTCTGAGTTCCTCTTCTGAAATTTTTCTGAGACTTTTAAGGTTGTGGGCTGAGAATGCAGCTCAGTAGTAGAGCACTTGCCTAGTGAGTACAAAGCCTCAAGCTCTATCCCATGACCAAAACAGGCAAGTAAGCAAATCAACAAACAAACAAGAAAACTGATAAGATTATATTCTATCTTTGACAGACAACGCAATCACTTTGGATTTGATTTATTAAAAGTTGATAATTTGGAGGAGTTCGCAACAGGGCGAATATTTTCTAACTTATATTTTTAGTAATTATGTGCATGTTGACTGCCTCTATTTATAATTTGCTTCTCCCAGAGAATCCTATTTTTAAATGAGAAGAAGTACCTACCTCCATCACATGGAATATCATTATTTCTGGGATATTTAACTTTTGAGAAAAGTTATCACTTTCGAATTGACAAATAAAAGTTATGTATATTTGTGGTATTATATATATTTATGGTGTAATGTTTTTACATATGTATACATTGTGAAATGATGACATCAATCTAGTTAACATATCTATCACCTCACAATTTATCTTTTCTTGTGGTGAGAACATTTAAAATATTCTCTCAACAATTTTCAAGTACGAAAGATAGTTTTCAATTATAATCACTACGTTGTACAATGGATCTCCTGTCTGTGTTCTGTAACCAATACTTCCTAATTCCTCCTTCCCCAGTTCTTTGTAATTATCCTTCTCCTCTTTTCTTCTATAAGGTTAGCTTTTTTAGATTCCACATATAAGTGATAGCATACAGTATTTATCGTTCTGTGATTGCTTTATTTCATTTAGCATAGTGTCTTCCAGGTTCATTTGTATTGTCACAAGTGACAGAATTTTCGTCTTTTTTAAGGCCAAATAATATTCCGTGTGTGTGTGTGTGTGTGTGTGTGTGTGTGTATGTATATGTATGTGTGTATACCACAATTCTCTATCCATTCATCTATTGATGAACTCTCAGCTTGATTCCATATCTTGGCTATTTTGAATAATGCTGCAATGAACACGGGAGTGAAGATTTCTTTTTGACATACTGACTGCACTTCCTTTGACTATATACCCATAAGTGGGATTGCTGTATCATATGGTAGTTCTATTTTTAATTTTTTGAAGAATGTCCACAGTATTTTGCACAATGGCTGTACTGATTTACATTCCCACCAACAGTGTGTGAGGCTTCTCTTTTCCCCACGTCCTTGCCACCACTTGTTGTCTTTTGTTTTTGTTTTTGTTTTTTTTTTTTTTTTTGGAATGTATTTAACTTCTACTAGGCAAGGTTACAGGTAGCTCTATGTAAAATTGTGAAGTAGGCTAGATTGGATTTTCATATAATAACTTTGTGTTTTCTTCTGGTTCTTGCTGAAGCTTTGGAAATCTATCAGAGATAACTACTGCTCTCTCCTGCTTCCCAAAAATCTGCACTACAGTCCAGGCAAATTTTGTCACCTGCTCTCACTTGCCACCTTCCAACTTCCTCTCTTCCACAGATGCACTTCTCACTATCGTCCCATGAACCACCTCATCACTCATGGTAATTCTTGATTTCCTTACAGCCATGTGATCCTAGGAATCAGAACAAGCATTCTGATCTCTGATTTTTCAGAGCTCATGTCCAGAAGAACTCAAGGCCTCAGTGCGGCTGTATGGCCAACACATGTTAAGAATTTAGTTTTGTCCATTTTAGAGTAGGGAAGAGCAAGAAGAAAGGAAAAAAGGAGAGAAGAGATAGACAGGACCAAGAAGCATAGACGGGCATGGAACCTGCATGTATCAAAATAGCATGAGTGATAACATGTTAAAGCTTGGAATTACAACCTTCCAGATGAAACTTCTTTTTTTTTTTTCCTTTCAGTGCTAGGGGGTTGAACCCAGGGGCTCCTTCATGCTTTGCAAGTGCTCTACCACTGAACTGCCCCCACAGCCCATTCCTTATTTTTTATTTTGAGTCAGGGTTTTGCTAAGTTACACAGGCTGCCTCTGGCCTCAAACATTTGACCTTTCTTCCTCTGCTTCCCAGTCACTGGTATTACATGTGTGCACCACCAGACTCAGCAAGAACCTTCTTGTTTAATTTGTTAAAGCCAGAAAACCTGCCTGAAATTCTATAATTACAGGCAGAACTGAAAAGACAACCTACCTATGATCGCTCAATATCTAAAGGGAGAGTAAAACCTTCTAGACCTTGCAGAATTAGTTGTTATTCCAGAAAAAGAAGAGGTCATATTATTCTAGGGAGAGTGAACTATGCCTCTAGGACTAGCTAGCAGGTGGCTTTGATACATTGTTGTTGTTAGGTGTCATCCAGTTGGTGTCTGACTCATAGTAACCCTATGTACAATAGGCCAAACACTATTCTTAGGGTTTTCAATGGCAGATTGATTTTTTGGAGCGGGTTGCCCTGTTCTTCTCCCAAGCCTACAGTATCTGGTGCTCCCAGGTGGTCTCCCATCCAAGTACTAACTAGGTTGGACCCTGCTTAGCTTCTGAGATCTGATGGGATGGGATGTCACAGTGCTCTGGCTACAGGCTTTGATACAATATAAAAAACATAATTAAGTGGTGACTATGTACCAGTCAGCAGCAATGTATCACTTTTTTTATCCCTTAAATTTGTTGAGAAGTGCACATTGTTAAACTATTTTTAACTGTATGTTAATTTAAATAGTTATAGTGTGAAATTATAGTAGTATGCATGAGAATTTACATGGAACATACTGGCTCCATATTATCATCCCTTGTGCCGCTTAATTATAGAATGCCATAGAGCAATTATTGTTGGATCTAGTAATGAACTTCACATATAATGGAGAAATTTCTTAATGACTAATATGTTGCAGTCAAATTTGCTGATGGTTTTGGAGGTTTATAACCCTTGAAAATTACTTACAAAATAGTATTGACTTACTTTGGTTAAAAATATGCTTTTCTTCCTGCCTATGTTCACAGAATTTATGCTGTGTTTGCAAAATTGAACTATGTATGAAATGTTCTACAATATGTTTTAATTATAAGAGAACAGACTGTTTGCTTTTCTCAATCACATGCTCACAGAATATATGTGGTGTCAGCAGACGGTGACTCTTCCCCTTATTAAATGGATTGACAAAATGTGTGTGAGCCCTACAATCTGAATCAGCACAAGAACTACTACTAGATGCCATCTATTTTATTCTTGCATGGAAGTAGAGAGGGTCAGCAAAATTGTCAGTCTGCAGCAGGAGCTGAGGCTGGTCAACGGGCATCCAGAGTGTTTGATGTGATGGATCTGCTGTCTTGGGAGTACTTGGATGCTATTGCTGCTGGGCAGGAGGGTGAGACCCTCAGGAATATAGGGCTCTTCTCCAGCAAAGAAGCCTGAGTGAGGCCTATGCAATGAGTTGAATGAGGCAATGGTCAGTGTCAACACTGGCTTGAATCCCTGCCATTAGCTTTCTCAATTTCCTCCTCCACCCCTTCCTCCTACTCCTCCCCCTCCTCCTCTTCCTCCTTTTCTTTCTCCTCCTCCTGCTCATTCTCCTTTTTCTTCTTTGAGGCAGGGGTCTTGATACATAGCCCAGCTGGCCTCAAAGTCAAAATCCTCCTACCTCAGCTTTCCAAGTGCTGGGATTTCAGGCATGTGCTACCATGCCTGGCTCTATTTCTATTTCTTATTCTATTTCCCTTTCTACTCCTGTGACATGGCTTAATTTATTTCTAAAAAGTGGTAAATGTGGCACTTTGAATTATTCCATGAGCAACAAGTAGGTTTGATGGTTGTGTAGAGTTTGATGGTTGTGTAGAGTTTGATGGTTGTGTAGAGTTTGATGGTTGTGTAGTGGATGTGGGTTAGATTTTGGTGTGATCTATAGGGGAAAAAATCACTAAACTTTAGGATTTAAATCACCAAGTAATTTGCAACTATCAATTTTCCCTGAGCCTCACATCATTGCTGATCTATATTTGTAGGGTAGAGATCATGGGTGGGGTGAGGAATAAGGTGGCCCCTGTAGAATTAGGGAAAAAATTACAGATACTAATGAGTCTCAGGATATAATAAGGGCCAAAGCTGAGATAAAACTCCTAGTCTGTTTTCTGTTGTTGTAGCAAAATACCTGAGACTGGATAATTTAAGGAAGAAAGAGGATTATTTTAGCACATGATTCTGGAAATCCAAGAGCAGGGCACTAGCGTGTGCTCAGCTTTTAGTGAGGGCCTCCTGGTGGAATAGTGGATAGAACAAATGGGCACATGTGGAAAAAGAGCACATGGACAAGACCCAGGGGGAGGCGCCAGGCTTGTTTTGTAACAACCTACTCTCGTGATAGCTGGGATTTAGCTCAGTTGGTAGAGTGCTGCTCGGCAGTCTCTGAGGTCCCGGGTTGGATTCCCAGCACCGCAAAATGGGAGAAAGACATGGCAACCCATTCCCAAGGCAATCCCGAAACAGTCAGCCATTGAAAACCCTATGAGGGTCTCTATGAGTCAGACTCAACTCGATGGCACCTAACAACAACAACTCTCATGATAACTAATTCTCTTTCATGAAAACTGTATTAATCCTGTCATAAGGACAGGTCCCTCATGACCTATTAAAAGCACTACCACCTCTCATTACCACCACATTGCCAATTAAATTTTAACATGAATTTTGGCAGAGCTCAACCACATCTAAATCACAACAGATTCTAGCACTTAGGAGGTTAAGAACTGATGACAGCCAAGAATATCTGGTCAAGTTCTATGCTCAGTATCAAACTTTTATATATATATACATTTTGGTACTGAGTATTGAACTCAGTGCCTGTGCATGCTAGACAAATGCTCTACCACTGAGCTACATCCCTAGATGTCAGACTACTTTTTGAACATTGATTTTACATTTTGCTAGAATATAATGTATCCTCTGTCAAACTGCCTACAGTTATGTACCATTTGAGCACCAAATCTTGTGGTAGCATTCCTGAAGGGGGGGTGGGAAATGACAGAACTTTTAGAATAATCTGGGTAGGAAGTGATCAGGACTTAAGTTGGATATCTGACATAGCAATCATGGTGTGATAGCATCATGTCTGAAAATATCAGGGAGGATGTACGAGAGGGAGGTGGAAGTTCTGGTGACTCATAAATGCCATGGTACATGGCGCAGTTGGATCATTTAAAAATTCACGCTCCTAGGTTCTATACTAGAAATTCTGATTGAGTAGGTGTGATATAATCATATATATAAATATTTGGTCTCTGCCTCTCGTTCCTGGCATACAGCTCCTAAAACCCTGAGTGGTATGAACAAGGACACACTTGTTTTAATATTTGGTCTTTGATACAAGGTTCTTGATGTAGAGCTCCTAGTCCTTGGAATTTCCTGGGTGATTGGAATCTCTTTTGTTCTAGTGAGGTTCTTTCTCTTTCTTTTTTTCCTTTCTCTTCCTTTCTGCCTCCCTCCTTCCTTTCTCTTCCTTCCTTCCTTTATTATTTCTTCCTTTCTTCCTTCCCTCCTTCCCTCTTCTATTCTTTTCTTTCCTTTTCCTCTTTTTTTGTTTCTTTTTGACAAAGGTCTTGCTATGTTTGCCCAGGATGGTCTCAAACTCCCAGACTCAAGTGATCCTTCTACCTCAGCCTCTCAAGTGCTGGGACTACAGGTCTGTGCCACCATGCCTGGCTGATGAAGTGACCCTGGGTGGGCTCATGAATGATAGGGGATGACCAGGAAGACCAAGTCATAATTAGAATCTTGGAACTTTGACCCCACCTTTGTACTTGGGGAAGGGAAGAGGGGCTGGATATTGAGTTCATAATTGATCATGCCTGTATGATGAAGCCTCAATAAAAGTCCCTGAACCATGGGATTTGGAGAGGTTCCAGTTGGTAAATGCATCAATGTCCTTTGAGGATGGTGTATCCCAACTCCATGACATAGAGGTGCCTGTGCACCAGACCCTTCTATACCTTCCGTGTGTGTGTGTGTGTGTGTGTGTGTGCGTGTGTGTTCAGCTGATTTTTCACTTATATTATTTAAAATGGGCTGGGGTTTAGCTCAGTTGATAGAGTGCTGCTCTTGCTCTCTGAGGCCCTAGGATTGATTCCTAGCACCACAAAAATGGGAGAAGGACCTGGCAATCCATTCCTGAAGCAGTCCCGAAAACAATCAGCCATTGAAAACCCTAGGAATAGCAGAGAAGCACTTACATAGTCCTGAACTTGGCACAGTGTCAGGGAGCATTTCATTCTGTTGTACATGGGATCGCTGAGTTGGACCTGACTCAATAGCACCTAACAACAACAACATCCTTTAAAATACCCTTTGTAATAAATCAGCAGTAGTAAGTAAGCTGTTTTCTTGGGTTTCATAAACCATTCTAGCAAATTATTGAGCCTGAAAAGGGGGCTGTAAGAGCTTTTGCTTGATAGCCAAATCTAGCATAAATCACGGGTAACCAGGAGACCACCACCTGTGATGGCCATCTGAAGTGGAAGAGTCTTGTGTGGCTGAAGTCTGTCCCTGTGGGGTCTGTGCTAACTCTAGTTAGTGTCAGGATGGAGTTGAATTATAGGATACCCAACTGGTGTCAAAGGATTGGTCATTGTTGGAAAAAAACTCACATATGTGGTTGAGGAACGGTGTTGAGTGCGAGTATAGTTAAAGGAAAAGTAGTGTTTGTTTTTCTTATCTTCCTCTGGGTCTAGGGAGGGCCTCTTTGGTGATTCTGATGTATACTCTAGAGTAGGAGCCATTTGCCATCTGTTCACATTAGAATCACCCCTTTGTTTAACTTTAAACAAAGACAGACTCCACCTTCTGCCACCAAAATCAGAGTTCTTGGGAAGGACTCAGGCAAGGGTAGTTTTAAAACACCTTCTAGATGATCTTAACGCACTACCAAGGTTGGGAACCATTGCTCTAGATCATCATGTGGTTGCAGTAATTCAGATTTAATGTTCTCAGAGCCTAGCCAGGTGGCAGGCAAGGAGAAACATTCCAAAAAGAGAGTCATCTGCCTCATGATAATTTAGGGTAAAATACTTGACTCTTATTACAGTTTTTAGGGAAGATCATAAAGCAGACTGGAAAAGAAATGAATGAATACATAATTCAAAATATCAGGATAGTGACATCTAGTGTTGAACTTAGATGCTTGTTTAGAATTTCAGTCATCTTCCCCCATCCCTGCTGCCCTCCCCCCCGTCAGTATTATTTAATGTAAAATGCAGGGAAATAATTTCCAGCAGTCTTTTAATCTAGAGTCTTCATGGCTCTGAGGTGGATGATTTGTTGGTGGGTAGGGTGGGTAGGGATGTACTACTCAAGAAGTAAAATTGTACCTCTTCTCACTAACAAATTTGAGGGAAAAAATCAGCATAGAAGTTATCTGAAACTTGAAGAGTATCAAATAATTATCCCTAAATATAAGGCCCCAGGGTGCTGAGTTGGACTAGATCTTCCTATACTCCTCTCCTACCCCCAAATCTAGAACTTTCTTGTCCACTCATCTCTTGGGCCTGATGGGGAAGCCAGCTTGCCTCCATGCCCAGCCACTGCAGAGCACTTTGGGCTTGCAGCATTGAGTCCCAAGAGTCTGGGCTCCTTCTCTGGTACACTGCCTGCTGGCAGTTCATGTCACAGCAGGGAGGGAGCAGGGATGGAGAACCTTCAGGAAGATGGAGAAAGAACCACACATGAAGCCATGCTTTGCCCTCACTGTCTCCCCATAGGTACATCTCTCTTTGCCTAACTATCATTAGCCATTAGCCCCAAGGAATGCCAGGAGTTAGAGGCAGTGAGAGGGGCTTGGAGTAGCTCTTCAGCTTATTCTCCTCATGGCAACGGGGACAGCATGGTTTGAGAATTCCCCTTCTCCCACCAGCACCCAAGGTATTCTTCTGAGAAAAGAGTGTCATTTCTGCACATTAATTTCCTTTAAATGTAAATGAGGTCAAAATAATGAAGCTAAACTTTCTTGAACACTTCCTTGTAATCTTAAAAAGTTGTGGATAGTAATGGAAATGTGTATATAATTTAAGGTCTTCATGAAAATTTATCCTATTAAAAATAAGATTCCTATAATGGAGGAAGGCAATTTGAGAATAGATCTGTAGGCAATATGAGCACTATTTAAGGTAGGGTGGGGGGGCCCTAAGAGAGAGAAAGTGTGGGGACCACATGAAGATCACAACCTGCAGGTAGAGGTTTCAAACTGTGTTCAAATGTCTTTATTTTTAGCAATGTGTTTTGCTTTATCTTCTGAACAATAGATTTTCCATTTCATTTAACTTGTAACAGAGATAAGCCATAGTGAAATAATTTGGATCTTAATTTTTCATGCTGATAAACAGACCATTTTGCTAATTCCATAATCACATCAACAAACAAATAAATGAGTGTTTATTCAATTTGTTAGAAAATTTGGGACTTCTCTTGAGCAGCTGGCTGTCTTTGCTTGCCAAATTAATTGTAATGAATGATCTGACATCTTAAGGAAATGCAATTTTAAAAAATCTTGGATTAAGTAGGTTTGTGATAAAGAGGAAGAATTATTAGGTTACCCTGTGTGATCTTAAGGGTAGTCTGAAAATTCCTCTTTGGGGCTTCAAACTCACTAATAAATGTCACTTTATAATCAGTCTTTCTTTTGTCATCAGTCTATTGACAAAATTAACTGGATGAAGCAATTAGAGTATAATGCAGTTTGAAGATGTGGGCCAATGCTGCATTTGGCAGGTAAACATGAGACTGGATTTCCACTTCCTATTTTTGAAGGATTGGAATGTTAGATATGTCTTGGGAGCTTAGGCAGCACATGTCTGTCCTCCTAGGATAGCTGTGGTTAGTAAGACATTGATATGTGCTGCCTTCAGATCCCACCTTTTAAAGAATCTTAGCTTACCTATAAATAGAATAGAAAGAAGTATCAAAGGGTTGTTAAAAAAATTTTTTTAGACTGAAGATATCTCTTATTTTACAGCTTTAGCTATAATACTTCCCCAGCACTGTTGAGTATTAGTGGTTAGTAGAAAGCATTTCTATGTTTTCAATTTAATGAAAATGCTTTTAGTGTTTAAAATGTTTACTATTGATTTCAAGGAAATAAACATCAATGTGTTTGGAAGATTCACTGTTTTTTATTAAATCACTATTACTATTATTATTATTTGCAGTATTAGGGGTTGAACCCAAGGCCTCATGCATGCTAGGCAAGTGCTCTACCACTAAGCTGCACCCCCAGCCTTTTTAAAATTTTTGGTTTGAGACAGGGTCTCACTAAGTTGTGCAGGCTTCCTCTAGTCTGGAACTCTTGATCCTCTTGCCTCAGCTTCCCAAGTCACTGTGTTATAGGCCTGCACCCCAGAATCTGGTGTAAGATTTACTCTACCTTAAACAGAATTTTAAAATATGAAAATTGGCTGGTTGTAATTTTTAGCACCAGTTATTATGATCATATTGTTTTTGTTGTTGTTAGGTGCTGTCGAGTCAGTATCCAACTCACAGCACCATCTCCCAAGCCTACAGCACCTGGTGTTCCCAGGCGGTCTCCCATCCGATACTAACCAGACCCGACCCTGCTTAGCTTCCGAAATCTGATGGGATCAGATGCCACAGGGCTATGGCTGCAGGCCTGATCCTATCCCTACTCTCTTCAATTTCTTAAACTATTTATTCACTTTATTTATTTATTTATTTATTTATTTATTTATTTATTTTTGAGGTTCTTGGGGGTTGAACCCAGGGCCTCAAACATACTTTGCAAGTGCTCTTCTACAGGCCTACACCCCTAGCCATTAAAAAAAGATTTTTTTTTGTCTTGAGTCAGGGTCTCACTAAGTTATACAGGCTGCCTCTGACCTCTGGCCTTGATCTTCCTGCCTCTGCCTCTCGAGTTGCTGTGATTACAGGTGTATACCACCACACCCAGCTTAATTTCTTGAACTATTAAATCATGTTTTTCTAGTGTTTGAACCATTCATGAATTCCTGAATCAACCTCTATTTGGTTGCATTGATTCTTTAATACACTGCTGGATTTAATTGACCACTTTAAAACTTTTCCTTATCTGTATTCCTAAGTGAAAATGATGTTCAGTTGTTCTGTGTGTGTTTTACTTTTTATTTATCTTTTTTTCCAGTCTATAAAGGTATAGTTGATAAGTAAAAATTATATATATTTATGGTACACATTTTAATATATATACATTATGTGATGATTAAATCAAATTAACTAACATATCTATCACCTCACATACTTATATATTTTGTGATGAGAGTATTTAGAATCTACTCTTATCAATTTTCAAGCATACAGCTCATTTTTGTTAACTGTAGTCACTGTTTTGTCAATAGATCCCTAGAATTATTCATCCCATCTAACTGAAACTTTATGCTGTTTGGCCAACATCTCCCCCTTCCTCATTCTGCAGTGCCTTGGCTGCCACAACTCTGCTCTCTACTTCTACAAGGTCAGTTTTTTAGATTCCACATGTAAATGAGAGCCTGCAGTCTTTATCTTTCTGTACTTGTCTTCACAGTGACTTCAGGTTTACCCATGTTATCACAAATCACAGGATTTCCATCTTTTTAAAGACTGAATAAGCTGGGTGCATGCCTGTAATCCCAGTGACACAGGAGGCTGAGGCGGGGGATTGTAACTTTGAGGCCAGAAGTAGCCTTTACACAACTTAGTGAGACCCTGTCTCAAAATAAAAAAAGGGGCTAGAGATGATAATGAGTTGTAGAGCATTTGCTTAGCATGTGCAAGGCCCTGAGTTCAACCACCCAGGATTGAAAAAAAAAAACCTGAATAATATTCTTTTGTGTACATATTACATTTCTTCTATCCATTCTTCTATTAATAGACTCTCAGGTTGATTCAGTATCTTGACTATTCTGAATAATACTGCAATGAACATGGGAGTGCAAGTTTCTCTTCAATCTACTTACTGATTTCATATCCTGTGATGTATACCCAGAAATAGGATTGCTAGATCATACTGTTGTTGTTGTTGTTGTTAGGTGCTGTCAAGTCAGTGTCTGACGCATAGTGACCCTGTGTACAACAGAAGAAACAGTATTATCGATGCGTCTCTGCTTTTCATAGGGTTTTCAATGGCTGACCTTTTTGGGAGTGGGTTCCCAGGTCCTTTCCCCAAGCCTGCAGCACCTGGTGTTCCCAGGTGGTCTCCCATCCTAGTATTGACAAGGTCTGACCCTGCTTAGTTTTGAGATCTGATAGGATTGGACACCACAGTGGTAAGGCTGCAGGTGGATCATACTGTAGTTCTAATTTAATTATATGAAGAACCTCCTCACTGTTTTCCATAATGGCTGCATTAATTTACATTCTCACCAATAGTGTGCAAGAATTCTCTTTTCCTCACATCCTCATATTTTGTCATTTTGATAATAGTCATTCTGACAAATGTGAGATGGTTTTAATTTCTGTTTCTTTGATTACTAGTGATGCTGAGTCCAACCCAATAAGATCTTCTTCAATAGTTCAGCCCTACAAATAGGCCATTTTTCCTTTTAACCTGATGTTCTACCAGTCACCCTTAAGATAATACTTGTCTATTTATTAAAATGGACAATAAATGGAAAATAATGAGACATTTGAACAAGAACATCACTCAGAGGATATGAAGCTGGAAAATTACAGCAAATGACCAGCAACAAACCAGCTTTAAAATCTGGAAAATAAACAATAACCTAGCTCACTAGCAAATATATATGTGTGTGTGACTACACATACAATAAAACTAATAAAACCATGAGTTTAATAATTAAGGTGCCGTGTTAGGTACTTAATATTCTAATAGTCATCACATCATATGAGGAAAATTCCTTGGTTACTTCTGGTTAGTAAAAAGGGGTTGGAGACTTAGAGAGATAAGATAATTTGTCCAAGGCCATTAAGCTGGTAAGTACTACAGCCAAAATTCCAACCAGGGTCCAGGAGTCCATTCTAACCACTGCACTATTCTTTGCAGTGCAGGACAGTTTGAAGAGATCTATCTGGGAGTCCAACAAATCCAACCAAGAATAGAGAGAAGCTGCAGCATTATGAATGACCAATTAATTCCTTTGTTCCTTCAAAATAATATATATACAGTGTGTGTACTGTGTGCCATGCAGGGTACTTGGGATTTCAGCAGTGAGGGAGAAGGTGAAATTCTCTCCTCTCATGAGCCTTACATTCTAGTTGAGAAGCAGAGAAAAAGCATAAATATATATGGTAAGCACATATCTTAGAAAAAAGGGAGGCAGAACAAATGGTTTGGGTGGGGATGTGCAGGGCAAGCTATTTTAAGTTGGGTTTAGCTGTTTTTCTGTGAAGAGAACAACGCAGCAATGGGCAAAAATGAGCAAAAATCTTGAGCAGTGCATTGCAGACAATGAGAATGCACTAAGATGGACATGGCTTTCATATTTTCAAGAGAGGCCAAGAAATCTAGCAAGGCTGGAGTAAAAGCTCAGGAGGAATCACATTAGGTAGTGACTCAGGTGGCTTTCTTTATACTACTCCCCCCCAAAATTTTTTTTAAAGTTCTATCTCCATCAAATTACAGGAATATGACAACCCACAAAATCAGCCATGTTAATTGCTCTGGGGTGCGAGAGAAAATGTCTGAAAATACATGCATTAGTGAAGATGTATATTACAGTTCATGTAGACAGAGCCTCCAATTGATTTTTTTAAAAAAAGAATTCATGTTAAACATTAATGTGATTCTAACGTTCCTGTATTTAGACTCAAGTATTGATCAAACTTCAAATGTTCCCTTGTAACATTTTCCCACAACTATGGTGCTTATGTAGTAGGTTAATTTTCTGGAATATCCACCAAAGTCCCATTCAGCACCTCTGAACTTAATTATGTACTTAATTATTAAATATAGTACAAGCCGTAACCAAAATGACAGCATTATTTCTGTAAGGAAAGTAATTCTGAGTTCCACTGAATGGAGCCAGCTCACGTATTCCCACACTCCAATTCCCACAGAGCCTGCTCAGATTCTATGGCTTGCAGGGTCTCAGGGGCAGCAGTGAGGTGCTTCGAGTTCTTGTGACATCAGAGGGAACTCTAAGCAGTTAAAGAAGGTCTGGGTGACCCAAGCGGTAGTGGGGAATCATACAAGAGTCCCCAGAAGTGTCAGGAGGGAGCAGAGATTCTAATTATCTTCAGCAGTGGACAGAAATGGAAAGTAAAGAGGCTGGGAAGGGGCAGCACAGAGGGTGGGCACATCTGGACAGTACAACTCTGTTCTGACTCTAGGGGGCACTATTCCCATTGGAACTCAGTGCCCCTGGAGTTGTACAATGAGAGGCCCTGTTTTCAGTAGGAAACTTGTTAGGTGCCACCAAGTTGGATGTGACTCATAGTGACTCTGGTCACAACAGAATGAAGCACTATTGGATACTGTGTTATGCCTGGAACTATGTCAGTGCTTCCCTGCTATTCATGGGGTTTTTGGTGGCTGGTTGTTTTGGAATTGTTTCTGGAGTGGGCTGCCAGGTCCTTCTCCCATTTTTGCAGTGCTAGGATTGAACCCAGGGCCTCAGAGAGTGCAGAGCGGCAGTCTACTAACTGAGCTAAACCCTGGAATACTGGAAGAGTTGAACTCCTTAATGAAACACCCAGGTCTAGGTAAGAGATGTTTATAGGTCAAGCATTTATAAGTCAGAAACAGCCTTAGCAAACTTCTATGCATATATTACACACTCCTTCACATATTAACAAAGTGAATAAACCAGAAGATATAGTAGGATTATTTGGCTTATTTGGCGCCATGCTTTTTCATAGATCAAGTACTGAGAGCTAAAGTGCTAGCTTCTCTCTAGCATTGTATTTTGGATCAATCATTTGGTTGTACTGTTGATGAAAGTAGAGGGAGGCAAGACTGGAGACAGGCAGGACCACTAAGTGATGATTGAGACCATGAAATCACAATTTTTTTTTTCTGTATGTTTTGAGTGCCTCCGGATTTAAAATCCAACGTTATGATTCTTATGTAATACATTTATATGTCAAGGACTACATTCATAAATATAAATGGATAATCATCCCACAACTTTATATTTTTGACCCAAACTAAGTAATAAAGAAGTATCAGCATTTCATTAGTGAGTGCAGACCCATTCAGTTTTGTATTAGTGTGTGATTCTGTTTCTAAGAAAGAGATTTCAATTGCACTGAAGTTCATTCAGGTCTTGATTCTTTCCACTGTAACAACTTCTGGCTGCCAACATTATAGGAACCTGTGTAGCCAGATGAAAAGAAGGCACAAGGCCAGCAGAAACTCTCCTGTAAGTAGCCTTGTGAGGCCACTGCCCCTAGACTATGCAGAGCCTCCTGACTAGGGGTTCAGTAAAGGTTCATCTCCTGCTCTTCTCCAGGAAGCCTCTAGGGGGCAGAGCAGTCAGAAGCCTGCGAATCATAAGGAGGAGGAAGAAGAAGATTCGTGGTAATAGGAATGGCCACCATGATTGCTTTAAAAATGTTACCTGCTGTGCCTTTTATTTTATCTTCAAATTGATTTCTTTCACGATACATTGTACAAATTCCAAAGTTAGAAAAAGAAATTGCTATTCCCCAGAAACAATATTGCCCAATATTTGCAATTCTTTGCAATTCTTTGTATATCCTTTCAGGGAGAGGAGAGGAGAGGACAGGTGAGAGAGAGAGAGAGAGAGAGAGAGAGAGAGAGAGAGAGAGAGAGAGAGAGAGAGGCATGGGACATATATGCTACCAACTCCTTCCACTAGCTTCTGACTAAAACCAGGATGCTCTTCAGGGCAGAGCTCAGACCGAAGCATGGCTTCTCACCTTGGCTTAGTACCTGAGGAACCTTGAATGGGAGAATGCATTTAGAAACAGCTTCTCAGAGATGCAAGCAAATACAGGCTTGTCAGATAGTCTAGCACTGACCTCACCCTAGTTGTAAAGGCCATCTGCCAGGGGTAGTGACTGTGCACACGTGCGCGTTCACACACACACACACACACACACACACACACACGTCAACTCACATTACTTCAGCACTTTTCAATTCATACAATCTCAGTTTCTTCATCCGTTTTTTCTTTTCTCTGGATACATTTGAGACTGGGAAAGAATCCAGGGATCCTCAAGGCAAGAAGGAATTGAGGGACCTCTAATCTACATGAAAGGGGAACAGTTATCCTGGACCCTCTTTGGTTCCTGCCCCGCACCTGGTATCCTCTGAAGTTGTACTGACTGGTTAGACCTTGGACTCTTGGATTCTGTAACAGCAACCAAAGCTGAATCCTGACATTTGCTCACAGTTTTAAAATCCTTGCCATCTCCATCCCAGGCCTTAGTAAGTCTAGCAATCATCTTGGCACCTCTTTGTTCCGTCCCAGACAGGCGTGGTGGTGTGCACTTGTAGTCTCAACCCTGGGGACACTGAGGCAGGACATGGAAGTTCGGGATGGCTCTTGGTGGCTTTGTGCAGCATACTTCCAGACATGTGGATAGTGCTATGATAAGCGCAGTGGGAGGCTGGTTGCCCCTAGGGTTTATGGGATTTGGAATGTGAGGCAACTTCTGAACTATTTGAAATACAATCAAGTGCTGTGTAATGATCTGTCATTCGACAACAGACTACATATACAATGGTAGCTAATAAGATAACAACAGAGCTGAAAACGTCCTGTTGTCTAGTGATGTCATGACTGGGGTTTAACTCAGCTGGCAGAGTGCTGCTCTGTGCTCTCTGAGGCTGTGCTGTAGGGTAGGGAGAAGGACCTGGCAATCTACTCCTGAAACAATCCACCATTGACAACCCTATGAATAGCAGAGAAGCACTGACAGTAGTTCTAGGCATGGCATGGTGTTAGAGAGTGTTTCCTTTTTTGTACATGGGGTCAGTATGAGTCAGATCTGATGTGACAGCATCAAACAACATTCCAGCAACAGGTGCACATGTATACTGTATCTCTTATTTGTATCAAGAGTGGCTGACCCATGTAGTTAGGTTTGTGTACGTGCTCTCTAATGTTCACACAGTGAAGAAATCCCCTAGCGATGCAGTTCCCAGAATGTATCCCATCATTAAGTGATGTATGACTGTTTTCTTTGAAATTTTTGATGTGGATCAATCATAGGAAATAAGTCAACATAGCCTATTTTCACTACTTTCATATGTTGTTATTGTTAGGTGCCATCAAGGCGGGTCCAACTCATAGCGACTCTATGTATAACAGAACCAAACATTATCCAACAATGTGCCATGTGCACGACCTTTTTATATTTGAGCCCATTGTTGCAGCCACAGTGTTTCTTTTTGTTTTGAGTTGAGCTACATCAGTAACTAGAAGTCTCAGGGATTTTACTTCATTCCTGTCATTAAGGTCAATTCTATTTTGAGGAAGCAACTCTTCTCCAGTCATTTCTTGAATGCCTTCCAGGATAGGGGTCTCATTTTCCAGCATTATATTTGATAGTGCTTCTCTGCTATTCATAATTTTCAATGGCTAATTGTTTGGGGGAGTGGGCTACTTGGTCCTTCTCCCTAATCTGTCTTAGTCTGGAAGCTCAGCTGAAACCTGTCCCTCATGGGTGGCCCTGCTGGTAGCTGAAATACTGATGGCATAACTTTCAGCATCACTGTAACATGGAAACTCCTACAGCATAACAAACAGACACACCAGGGGCTTTCTTATACATGTTATTCCTGTGGTTGTTAGGTGTCTGACTCACAGTAATCCTATGTACAACAGGCGAAGAACTGTTGTCAGTGTTTCTCTGCTATTCATAAGGTTTTCAATGGCTGATTGATTTTTGGGAGTGGGTTGCTGGGTCCATCTCCCAAGCCTACAGCACCTGGTGTTCCCAGGTATTTTACCATCCAGGTACTAACCAGGCCCAACCCTGCTTAGCTTCTGAAATCTGACGGGATTGGACTCCACAGTGCTATGGCTTCTTATACATAGGTCTATTTTATTCCTAATTAAATGAGGCAGGTTTTCTCAGGCTGAGCATTACTAACATTTTAGGCTGGATAATTCTTCATCCTGTGCATTGAAAGATGTTGAGCAGGATTTCTGACCTCTGCTCACCAGATGCCAATATCACTTCAGCCTAGTTGAAACAATCAAAAATGTCTCCCAGGATGCATTTGACATTAAAGATATTAAAGATTAAAACTAGTTACTGATGGACAAAATATGTCACGATGAATTTTACTACATCAGAAACAAGTAAGATATTTCCACATTTTATGAAAAGCACACAATTAAAACATTGTAATAACATCAAAATAAGACCAAAGTCTAAACTGGTGTCATCACCATGGGCAATATGTGTCTCCCCAGGGACATTGCCCATAGTTATAACACCACTTTAGACCTTGGATTTATTTTGATGTTATTGCAATGGTTTAATTGTGTGCTTTTTGTAAAATGTGGAAATATCTTATTTGTTTCTGATTAAAGTAGTAAAACTCATCATGACATGTTCTGTCCAGCAATAGCCAGTTATAATATCTTGATGATTTCATTCCTGCATGTCTTTGCCCTTCCCTTGCCCTGTCCATAACCATATAAATATTTAAATGTTTCCTCTTTATAAGAATGACATCAACCATTCTGCTTTGAATTTTGCTGTTTTGTTTAGTAATAATTGTAGGCATCCTTTCATGTTAACAAATATAGATCAATATGTTAATTTTAAATACATAATATATCATTGTATGGCAATGTTATAATTTTATCAATCTTGTTTTTTCCAAACTAGCTATTCATTTTCTTTGTTGAGGTACATATTTTATATGCAGAAAATGCACAGATCATAAGCAGTTTGATAAGTTTTCGCAAATGTATGCACCCAAGTTACCATTATCCAAATCAAGATATAGACATTTGCACCTAGAAGTTTCCCTTGTGTATTTTCCCAGTCAATTCCACATTGGACCTCCTACTGGAAAGGGCAACTGCTATTTAGATTTCTTGATCTCTGTATGGATAGCCTTATAAAGTACATATTCTTTTGTGTTTGGCCTCTTTTCCTTATCAAAAAAAATTTTTTTGTGGGTGATTTCTGCATGTTTTTGTAAGTATCAAGTTGTTGTTACATAGTATTCTTCTGTTTATCATTTTTTACTTATTTTTAAGCAGCTTTATTGAGGTGTAATTGATTAAACAGTATTTCATGTATATAAAAAGAGCAATATCTATTCTCCTATATTGGACATTTAGGATTTTTTTATTATGATAAAACTTCTTGAACATTTCCATACTAACTTTGTATGTGTCTGCAGATATTCTTCCATTTCTCTTGATTATATATCCAGAAGTAGATTTTCTGGTTGCAGAGCACTGGTACACTTCGCTGTTTTAGAAATTTCCCAGAAATTTTACAAAGTCATGCAATTTTACAGTCTGTATCATTTAGTATTTTCAGTATATTTGATTTTAGACATGTTAGTGTGTATGAACCCATGTGTCTGTCAGCTTGTCATGTTCTGGGAGCTTGCGTGTTGCTGTGAGACTGAAAGCTATGCCGCTAGGATTTCAGATACCAGCAGGGCCACCCACAGGGGACAGGTTTCAGCTGAGCTTTCTGACTAATACAAAGTAGGGAGAAGGACCCAGCAGTTCACTGCTTTGGAAACCCCACGGATAGCAGAGAAGTACTGTCAGTCATGGAGTGTTTCATTCTGCTGTACATAGGGTCACCATGAATTGGACCCAACTGGATGGCACCTAACAACAAAAACAACAGTGGGTATTCATTGTGGTTTTAAGTTTCTTTGATGATACATACTGTTGAACAAGTTTTAATGTGATTATTAGCTTGGCGCATGTGTTTTTTATGTGTGTCTAAGTTACTTTAATTAGTTAATTCCTTTAAAAGTTTTAAGTACATAAATGGTACTGTTAAGTATAGGCCAATTACTTATCAAAACATGTCTTTCTAATTCTTGACTGTTTTCAAAAATCCCTCTATTAAAAAGAACAATTTTTAATTAATGCACGTTTCTACATTTATTCTCTTATTTCCTTAGGAAAAGTCCAGATGTGTAATTACCAGAACAAACAGTATGTACATTTCTTGTTTTCCTTTTTGTAATTCTGGGACTTGAATGCAGGGCCTTGCACGAGGTAGGCAAGCACTCTACCACATTTTGATAAATTCAAATACCACATTGTCACCTAACTGGGTACTTTCATTCTTTTTAATCTTTGTCACTCTAATAGCCTGAAATGGTGATTCATTGTTTTGATTTGCATTTCTTTGTTTATTAAGGAAGTCAAACCTCTTTCAATATGCTCACCAACTGTTTCTTTTTCCTATTTGTGAGTTGTCTATTCACATCCTTTTACTATTTTTTAAAATTTTAAGTATTATATTTTTCTCATTAACTTGTAAGGTATGTTTGTGTGTTTAAAGAAATCAATTTTATCACATATGTTTCAAATGTTTCCAAAATTAATTAAGTTTTATTTTTGGGGGGCAGTACTAAGGGTAGAACCCAGAGCCTCAGATGTTAGGCAAGTGCTTCTTCAGTGAGTCACATCTACAGCCCCTTCTTTGTTTGTTATTTTTGAGACAAGGTGTCATGAAGTTGCTCATGCTGTCTTTAGCCTCAAAGCTGCAATCCTCCTGCCTTAGCCTCCGGAGTCACTGGAATTACAGGCATGTGCCACAGCACCTGGCTTAATTTTTTTTATCAATAGAAATATTTAATCTTTAATATAGGAAGATACATCAATATTTTCCTTATTGTTCTTTTTTTTGTTATGTTCTGGGAGATTTTTCCTATTGCAAGATTATAAAAATGTTCACCTTTATTTTCTTTTATTTCCATTTTAGTCCTTAAAATTTTTTCTGTTTAATATTTTATTCTGCTCTAAGTTTGTTTTGTTCTGTAATGTTTTTCTTCTTCTTGTTCTTTTTGAAATTTTTCCAGCAAAATTTTATTTTAGTTAATTGATAATTTACATCTGTTCCCTGATTTTTGCAATTTCTGCTTCATTGTATTTCTTCATAGAAACAACATCTCCATGTTTTTAAAATTCATGTTGATATGTGTGGCTGCAAATTTCAACTGCTTCATAGGGATAATTTTCTGATGAGCGTGCATCATTTATTATTAAGTTTTGTGTTTTTTTCTGTTTTCCTTTTTTTTTTGGATTTTTGAGACAAAGCTTCACTATGTATAGCCCAGGCTTTCAGCTTGCCATCCTCCTACCTTAGCCTCCTGATTGCTGGGATTACAGCTGTGCACCACTTGCTTGCTATAATTTTCCATTATTATTATCTTTGTATCATCGTAGTGACAGATATTTTTTTTCTTTTTGAGATAGGGTCTCCCTGTATAGCCTAGGCTGGCCTTAAACTTGCAATTTTCTTGCTTCTATCTCCCAAATGCAGGGATTATAGACATGCACCAGTATACCTGGCTCAGATTCTTTCTTATCTTATGTCAGCATTGAGTGATTTAAGTATTTCTACAAAAGCAGTTCTTAGGGGTTAAGAATTGGCCAAAAGAGGGGTAACCGAACAATTTGTCTTTTGCAATGTGAGAATGACTACAGTTAACCCTCTTCATCTGTGGGTTCTGCATTTAACCAACCACAAATCAAAAATGTTAGAAAAAGAAATGGTGTCTGTACTAAACATGTACAGACCTTTTCTTTTGGGGTGATTATTCCCTAAAGAATACAGCATAACAACTACTTACATAGCATTTATGTTGTATTAAGTATTAGAAGTAATCTACAGGTAATTAAAAGTATACAAGAGGATGTCCATTAGTTATATGCAAACACTGTGGCATTTTTCATAAAGGATTTGAGCATCTGCAGGTTTTGGTATCTGTAGGGGTCCTAGAACCAATCCTGATCAATATAGGGGGACCACTGTACTTCCTATGAAGGTAGCTTTTCAGCTTCATTTCCTATGCAGTCTACCCACCTTGAGTTGCTCTTGGTTTAGGAAGACTCCTGCTGTCCCTTCACTCCCACTTCCCTCTTCTTCATCTGTTCTCTCCACTTATTGCAAAGAAGGGGTACAGCTTTTGCTTATAAGAAGAGTTCCTCATTCTCATGAAATGTCTCTTCTGTGCTTGCTGGTATTCTGCTTCTCTTCATCAACGCCAGCGTGGTTTCTGACCAGTCTCTGCTGAGAGAATTGTTTATGTTTTGGAGTCTACATTGTACATCTGTCTTCCAGTTTTGTTTTATTCGTTTTCCTTTGTACTTTTATGTGACTTTCACAAAGCAACAGTGGAAAGTTCTCACTTAGATAGTCATGTTCATCCTGGAAGTCTTACCTATTTGTTATTCAGCTTATCAGTTGTTAGTAGTTCTAGATTTGGGGGAAAACAGGATGTCATCTAAAAATAAGGATAACTTTTGTCATTGCTATTTTAATATTTATAGCACATAATTCTTTTCTTGCCTTATTGCTTGGCTTAAACATTTCAGAAAGTGCTGAGTGCTATTGGTAATAATTTTCTTTATTTTCTTTTCCTGACTGTAAAAAGAATGCATTGGGATTGCACTATTAAATTCATTATTATGCATTAGATGCACTGTTAGCTTTAGGCCTGACCCAGTCTAAAATCAGGAATGGTGAATACATGGTTCATATTCCAGCTCTCTCCTCTCCTACACCCGTGACAGTATCACCAATCCATCATAACACTTGATCCTGTTGATCCTGATAGGAATTTATGTGTAAGATAAAATCTGTTCACCATCCTTGTTTTAAATGATAATGTTTACATCGCATTTGAAATATTAGGCAAGTCACCTGACTAAAATCATACTCAAACTTCTAAAAGAAATAACAGAAAGAAAAGGATTGCAACTAATTCCAGTATAAATTTTGTTCTCCTTTAGCATAGAAGGGACATTCATGACAGTGAATGGGATCATCCAAAGCAGTGATTTTTTAAAGTTTTATTTCATACTTGGGAGTTGAACCCAGGGCCTCACACATACTTTGCAAGAGCTCTACTACTAGGCTTCACCCCAAGCCCATTTCTTATTTTTTATCTGGAGGCAGGGTCTTGCTAAGTTATGCAGGCTGCCTCTGGCCTCAGACCTGTAATGCTCCTGCCTCAGCCTCCTGAGTCGCTGGGATTATACATGTAAACAAACATTCCTGGCCAAGGGCAATGATTCTTATAAAAAGAGAAATAAGTGTTAAAACTTGAGAGAAAATAAGCCCGAGATATGCTAAAATAAAGATCATTATTTATTTCCAGCAATACTGGTGCCTCTATGCCCAGAGATTTCTAAGAAGCTTCCCCTCCTTTCCTTCTGCTTCAGTTCCTGATGTCCTGTGTCACATGGCAGGCTGTGCCCTCTGCAGGCCTGGACATCTGACCTCTCCCTTGCCGTTGCACACATGCTTTGTTACCCAGCAACTTCCAAGCCTGAAACTAGCTGCCAAATCCTCCTCCCCATCATTCTTGGCACAACACCAAAATAGATCCAGTGAGGCATTTACCTAAAAAGAGATGATAGACTTGTTATTTTCTTTCAATGATAGTTTTTGCAGATTTAGGGGCAGGAGCAAATATCTGTTTAAATGTTTTATTTTGGTAAGTGTCCATTCACTACTGTAATAGGGTCTGGCAATATCTTGTGAGGTCATCTCATTTCTAATCCCTTAATTTCTAGGTAAAATGACTGTTTTAGATGAACACATAAGCTCATAAATGCTATAGCTACCAACTCTGATGTCTTATTACAGGCAACAACATGATATTTTCAGCATCATTCAAAAGATTTCCTTAAGGAAATAGTTTTTAGGTGTTTTCCCTGGTTAAATATGGAAAATAACGCTCCAGGCTTCTTATACCTCAAACTGTCTTTTTTTTTTTATTTTTATTTTTATTCTTGATTGTTTTACCATGAAAGAGTGAAAAAGAGAACTGAGCGTTTGGTGTATCTTACTATGCAATATGATAACATTATATATTATTCTGCCTGCAGCCATAGCCCAGTGGCATCCGATCCTGTCAGATCTTGGAAGCTAAGCAGGGTGGGACCTGGTTAGTACTTGGATGGGAAACCGCCTGGGAACACCAGGTGCTGTAGGCTTGGGAGACAGACCTGGCAACCCACTCCCAAAAATCAATCCACCATTGAAAACCCTATAAATAGCAGAGAAGCACTAATAATACTGTTTCACCTTTTGTACATAGGGTCACTATGAGTCGGATACTGACTTGACGGCACCTAACAACAACATATAGTATTCTGCTGTAGTATTTAAATGTTTTGGACTTAATAAAGTCCAAAATGACTCTATATTTAAGCTTTTCTAGTGAGGATCAACTCTCTGTAATAATAACAACTCATTTCCATTGCTAAAGGCTAATAAGGATTGTTCAGTTAGTAAAAGAACTGATTGAGTGACAGCATAGTGTGTATCTGTTCTCATCTCACACATCCTATGGTGACTGAACATGGTCTTATACCTTAAGTGTCTTTACTAGGCACCTTTCAATCAAGTGTCACTATTCAGGGACAGTACAAGATTCTGTATATTTATAGCTTATGGATAAGACATGAACATGAGACATGCTCAGATGGATGGATGATGCTACAAATCCTCTAATTCTTTTGGCAATTCAATTTGCTGCTTGTATTTTTTTTTAGCATTGAATGGATCTCTTCTGGAAGCACAGTAATGTTCCTTGTAACTGTGGCCATGCGATGACATGGGCAACCTCCAAGGAATGGCTTTCGACAGCAAAGAGCTTCTGGGGATGAGTTCCCAGTGCAGCTCAGCTTCTGCCACCAGCTCCAGGCACGCAATTGGGTTGGTTAGTCATCTCTCCTCGCCAGTCTGGGAGCCTGGATTTATGGTTTCTCTCTACTTCCTCTCCTTTGAGGGCCGTCACCTTTCTTTGACCCTGTTCACTTCTGTGCAGCACACAGGGGCAGATCCGGCCCAGAGCTACTTATTACCTGACTGTGAGGAAATTCCAGGGTAAGAACTAGATGGCTAAGGTAAATTACAGGTGGAGTATCTCATTACTGAGTTTAACAACAGTTCTGAACAGGAAACATTCTTTCAGGCATTCTCTGTCATCACTGCCATTACCAGTCCAAAAGCCAATTTCTAGATTCTTTTGATTATATTACCCAGTTTGAACTGTTTCTCAGATCTCTAGAGTCCTAGACAGTAGGTGTCTTTGGAACTCTGGTCCCAGATCTTCTTCAGTGTTCTAATTGCCTGGGGCGGGGGGTGGGGTGAAAGAGGTGTGAGTTGGTAAAATGGTAATTGGTTGTTATTGCTAGGTGCTGTTGAGTTGGGTCTGACTCCTAGCGACCCTATGTGCAACAGAACAAAACTCTACCCAACTCTGTGCCATGCCTGGCACTATGTCAGTCCTTCTCTGCTATTCATAGGGTTTTTGATAGCTGGTCATTTCAGGAGTGGGCTGTTGGTCCTTCTCCCAAGCCTACAGCATCTGGTATTTGCAGGCCCTCTCCCATCCAAGGACTAATCAGGCCCCACCCTACTTAGCTTCCTTAGCCATAATTGTGATGAAAAATTCTCAGTGCTCTCTCTCCTTGTCAGTACATCAAGCAATCTCTCTCTGTCTCCCCAAAATCTCTCTGTATCTCTCTCTGTCTCCCCTCCTGTCTTCCTTCATTCTCAGCACAGAATACTTAAATAAGCATTGAAATTGGAGACCCAGAACTGTTTGGGTCCTGGATTTGCCATTTAATAGCAGTTTTGCCTCAAAAATATCTTTCAGTCTTTGAACCTCAGTTTTCTCATTGACAAAATGGAGAGACTTCTTTGTCTTTTTTAATTTACAGGGTTGTTGTGATTATCATAGAGCATAATGAAGGGGGCAGTCACGTGTACCTTCACATTCCACTGTGGGAGACTCTGATTCCACTGAAAAAGACAGTTTTACAGGAGATGAAAATTTGGCTAAGAAATGAAATGCTGACCAGAGGCAAGTGAATTAAATATGACCTGGGCTCTTAAACTTCAATGAGCATGAGAATTAGTGGGAACAGAAAACAAAAACAAAATAAAACAAATCTGAACCCCCAAACAAATCTGAAGCCATGTTTTTATAAGAAGGCCATTGGTATAGAATTTCCAGGTAAAAATTATAGGTTACATTAGCACATGAAACATAGAAAAACTTATTCATTGTTTATCTGAAACTCAACTTTAACTCGGAATCTTACAGAGTCACTGGCAAAATCTGGCAGCCTTACACGGGTGATTTTCTCCAGTGACCGGCTTTAGAAACAACTGATCTAGATCTTGAGTTGGACCTGTCATAAAACTGAGGAAGTTAGCTGACTGCCTAGATGGCAGGATTTCCAGGGAGATGGTTATGGTTTTCTCCTACGAGAATAAAAAAAAAAAAATCTTGCATCATCTCTTCTAAGCTTGACATTTCCTTCTAGAATTGTATACCTGGTAAATATAGAAATCCAAGGGAGGTTTAGAAACTCCAGGTAAGCACTCATCATTTATACTTTATGGTGGTTGAACACCTAAATCTAAGTAGTTGAGAGTGAACAAAAAGAATAGAAAGCTGTGGTTTCTGTGGACAGGCAAAGATGGGGGGCCAGAGCAGGGATGTGGGGGATGCTGAAGACACATTTCATCCTCCTCCCAGGCTTGCCCCAGATCTAACTTGTTCTCAGTTACAGTAAAGCCCAGCCAGATAGGTTGTCTGTGCACCCTCTCTTTGTTCAGGTGAAGGTGTCAAGAATGCTGTGGGAGCAGTAACTTTGACACTGCAGTGCAAGTTGGTAGATCATAGCAGAGCACAGAAAAGCAGCTCAGGTTTGCTCTAGTCCATGCTGCCTGATAGAACTTTCTACAATGATGGAAATGTTCCACACCGTCCATTACCATAGCCACAAGCCCCATGTAGCTACAGAGCATGAGAAATGTTGCTAATGTAACTGAAGAATTCAATTTTTAATTAAATTAAATTAAATAATTAACTTATTTATTTATTTTTGAGACAGGGTCACTAAATTGCTCAGGCTGCTTCAGGCCTCAAACTTGAGATCCCCCTGCCTTGCCCTCCTGATTGATGTGATCATAGGCATGTACCACCACACCTAGCCCTAGTTTTATTTAATTTTAATTAAACTTTAAATTTAGATAGTTGCACGCAGCCTGTGGTCATCAAATTGGATATGTGCTTTAAGAGTCAAAGTCAGCCCACCCCAGAGTCATGATATGTGGGCTGCATAGATATATTTAGTTTGCTGTTACAAAGCCAGACAAACCTGATTTAGTTGCCAACATTTAATAATTGAGAGATTTTAAGCAAAAACCTGAATTTTGGTCCTGAATTTGGGTGCTGTGGCAAACTCCTGTAATCCCAGCAACTTTGGATGGGAAGAAGCCATAGGATCATGAGTTCAAGGTCAGAGTTAGCCTGTGTAACTCAGCGAGACTCTGACTCAAAATAAAAAATAAAAATGGGCTGGGGATGTGGGACAGTAGTAGAACATTTGCAAAAGCATGTGTGAGCCCCTAAGTACCGCAAAGAAAAAAAAAACTGAATTCTAGTTTTTTCTTTTTTTTTTTTAATGACTGTATATCTGGCAATTCCAAGCCAACAATCTTTGAAGGCACCAGTTAATCTGAGCTTAGAAGAAGCTACTTTGCCTTTGCTTTGTTTTATGCCCTGCTTGCTTTACTTATTTATTTTACCTGCCTGGTTGCCTTGGGCATTTGTTTTTGGGAAGTCTCATTTGAAAAAAAATGCTTCACTTTTCTGAAAAAGATTTATTGAACTTCTAATTTTACCTATGGAATTTGGAACTTAGAAGGTAACTTTTGTAGATACCAACTTTTCTTGTTGGGTGCCATCAAGTCAGATGGTGACCCTGTGTATAACAGAATGAAACACTGTGCCAGGCACATAAATTTTTTATGTTTGAGCCCAATGTAACAGTCACTGTGTTTCTTCTGATTTTGAGTCATGCCATATCAACAAAAGGAGGTCCCAGGGGCTTTGCTACATTCTAGTCATTAAGGTTGACCATATTTTGAGCAGGCAATTCTCCCCCAGTCATTTCTTGAATGCCTTCCAGTCTGGGGGGCTCATTTTCTGGCACCATATTTGACAGTGCTTCTCTGATACTCAGGGTTTTCAGTGTAGTGGGCTGCCAGGTCCTTCCCCCTAGTCTGTCTTAGTCTGGAAGCTCAGCTGATACCTGTCCACCTTGGGCTGTTCTGCTGGTATCTGAAATACTGGTGCCATAGTTTTCAGCATCATAGGGACATACAAGCCCCACAGCACGATAAGCTGACAGACCTGTAGGGGGAATATCAATTAGAAGATGCCTGTCTCAGATCAACTGAAAAAGAGGCCAAATCCAGGAGATCAGAGGGTTCAAACTTGGTTTGAGCAGAACTGTGTCATGAATCTATCACATTCTAAGAACACAAGTTTATGCAAGTTCTTTCACCTCTCAGAAACTCTGTTTTTCTATCCATCACATGACGTCAACAATGGTTCCTACTTCACAGTGTTGTCTTGCTCAATAGAATGAAGTACGTAAAGCACTGTAACCAGATTTATAATTTTTTATATTTAGAACATCAATTTTGGAAAGAAACTGGTGAAGACCAAATGATGCAAAGAAAATGTATCATTCGTATTAATAAATAAAAAATAAAATGCAGTATAAAAAATAAAGTATATGGAAATAAAATAAAAGATTGTTTACATATGCTTTCTGGGTTAAACACATTGGTCAGAATGTAATAAACCACATAAGAAAATCATGGCATTTTGAGCCTATCAAGACGACAGGCTCATTAACACTCGGTTCCTTGCTTAGTGGCATTCTTAATTTGGAATTGGAAAGGAACCAGAAATAAAAAAAGAAATCAAATTCAGATGGAGTATAACATCACCAAAAATCCTTAAAAATAGGGCAGTGAATATAAATGTTAGCACAATAAAGGGAATTAGAAAGGAGAAAGCAAAAGTGATCTTTGTAAAGGATACTATGTGAGAAAAGCAAAAGGATAGAAGGTGAACTAATTGAAGCACAGAAAACAATGGCAACCACAAACTGTTGTAGAAATCAATGGTAAATGTAAATAGAATTTCTGCCATCATCTGTGTGTAAGTCTTTTGGAGAAGTGGTTGCCAGTGAACTTGTCAGATCTTAAATGGTATTAATTTTTGGAAAATGGCAGAGGCTTAAACTTAAGTGACTATAATCCTTTTAGGATATTTGGTATGACAAAAATGCTTAGGAAACAAACATTTGAGTATGTGTTAAATGCAGAGTGGTAGGAACAAATAATCAGGGCTCTGCTTTCAAAGAGTTATTATCAAACTATTATTTTATTTATTATTTTTGAGGCAGGATCTTGCTATGTAGCCTAGACTGGCCTGGAACGGCCCAGGCTGGCCTCACACTCGCAATCCTCCTGCCTCAGCCTTCCTAGTGCTGGGATTTCAAGTGTATACTAAAACACCCAGATAGTAAACTGTAATTTTAGTAGGGTTAAGAGATGCTTGATGTTTAGGAATTATTTGTAGGTACCAGGCCTGGAGAGAGCTGATACCACAGGATCAGGGGCAAGAGAGCAGACAAAGAGAATCATTAGGATCATTGCCATAATATACCATTTTGCACAAGTTTTAAAAAGAAAGCTCTTTGGGACTATAACTATTTGGGACTATAGAAGCATGGTAGTTCCATGGCAGGATGCATTGATTTGAAGGTAGAGTATCAGTGAATTGCAAACTGTGCATTGTGGGAGGTCTTCCAGCAAGGGAGCCTGCATAACTCAACATGGCAGCACCAACCATGAAGAAATATGCATGGGAATTCACAGGACACATGGTGGAGGGTTTTGTATTTTATTTTATATTTTTACAATCATAGGTAATTGGAGTATAGGGTTTACACCAAGGTCACCTAATCCCTGAAAGATTCAAGGATTACGTTATGTGTGCATGTGTTCAGTGTGTTCAGGGAACACTGAGCAGATTGGTATTTTTGGAAACTCTATTTTTAAAGAGGTGTATTAGTTTCCTAGGGCTGCCATGACGAATTACCACAAACTAGATGGTTTTAAACAGCAGAAATTTATTATACAATCCTGGAGACCAGAAATTCAGAAGTCCAACATCAAGGTGTCTGCAGGTGTGGTTCTCTCTGGTAGGTCTGAGGGAGTATCTGTTCCATGTGTCTCTCCTGGCTTCTGGTAGCTGCTGGCAGTCCTTGGCAATCCTTGGCTCATGATGCAACAATTCCAGTTCTTGTCTTTGTTTTCACATTGCCTTCTCCTCTGTTACAGGGACACTTGCCACTGGATTTAGGGCTACGCTAAACTGCAGGTTACATTCCCAAAGATTGTTTTCGCAAATAAGGTCATATCCATGGATTCTGAGGGGACATTATCTTTTGGAAAGCCATCAGTTAACCTACTGCAAGAGGAGTTATGGCAAGGTGTTAGGTCAGTGAGTAGGTGGGAACCTCCCATCTGATAGCAAGTGACCACTGCACTGCTTATTTATATCAGCTTAAGGTTTGTTGCTATCGAGTATCTGTGATTTACTAGGTGTTTATTTTAACTGAGGAAGTCCTGCCTCATTTTATATTTGGTGTGATCTTATTATTATTAGATCATTACCTTAACCAGAAAAGCACAGTTACTATTTACACATTTCTTATTTCTAAAAGATGAAAATTCTGAATTGTTGTTGAATAATCCTTGAGTTTGAGCTCTCAACTGCAAATCCACTCTGCACTCTATTCTAATCCACATCTGATTTTTTAGACCTCCGAAACTGTTGAAAGGGTGCAGATTAGATTCTAGAATGTATGGTATTTATAGATAAACAACTTTTGTGATTTCAGTGCAGCAGCATGGTTGATGTCTTAGAATTCTCTGAGCTCTCAGCAAGCTTCTCTTACTGGATCCCATGTAGTTCTCAGGAAGTTATCTTAGTGATGCTGCTGCTGCTGTTTCTGATGCCTTTTGTTTAGGCACTTTCAGTTTGGGATCCTAAACGAAATCAAGCTTGAGTGTATTGTCATTGGTTATTAATATTAACTTCTGTTTTGAGATGAGGTCTCACTATGTTGCGAAGGCTGGTCTTGAATTTGGAATCTTCCTGCCTTGTTCTCCCCAGTAACTGGGATAACAGGCATGTGGCACCATATCTGGCTTTATTTATTTTTTGTTGTTGTTCTTATTTTTTTGTCATTGTTTCTTTTTTCTCTCTCCCTCTTTTGGGGGAGGGCAGTGTGTAGCTTCATTGTTTAAAGAAATTACTAATTAGCCGGGCTCAGTGGCACACGCCTGTGTTCCCAGGGACTCAGGAGGTGGAGGCAGGAGGATGGCAAGTGTGAGACCAGAGGTAGTCTGTGTAATTTAGTGAGACCCTGTCTCAAAAAAGTGAAACAAATGGGCTGGAGGTGGCAGCTCAGTGGTCTGGCACTTGCAAAGCATGCAAGCACGAGGCCATGGGTTCAACCCCCAGTACTGCAAACAAACAAAAAAACCAACCAAACAAACAAAAAATAACTAATCGTAGGAATATAGGAATAAAGAGATTCTTTAAAAATTATGTAAATTTTTGTTTTGTTTTCAAGACAGGGTCTTATTATGTAGCCTTGGCTGACCTCAAACTTGTGATCTATCTACCTCTGCCTCCCAAGTGCTGGAATTACAGAGAATTACAGGCATGCACCACTGTGCACAGCCCTGTACAGGGTTCTTGATAGTAAATGTCTGATGAATATGACATGCACATGAATACATATGTACATATATAATACATATGTATTATATGCATCCATATACATAAATACATACATATGTTTGTATATACATGCAGGCAAAGGAGTATATATTTGTACTTAATGTACATGTGTATATCAAACACATTTCTACACCATACATGTGTATTTATTCCCTCTCTGAATAATACTACTTTTTCTTATGATGTTGGATGAATTAGATCGTGAAATGTAATAGAATTTAATATTTAACAAGCATTTACTATATCCTAGTCATGTTGTCTCATTTAACCATCATAACTACCTGTTTAGATATAAACTTTAAAAAGACAACATGATTCCAATACAAAAGAAATACATGTTAAAAATTTATTAACTCATTAATGAAGGAATGAGTAAGATGATAAAGCTGTTCAAAGAGTATTTTGACGAATTACATGCTTATAGGCAGTGAAGGGAATGTTAGAATGTTTGTTCTATAGTGTGATAAGAAAATATAACTTTTATGCATTTAATGGAAGTCTACCACATAGTAACAATTTTTTTAACTAAACATAACACAAATAGATGTAAATTGTTTAATTGGGCCCCAGGTGATTTTTGTTTTTAACAATGTACGTTTTTAAAATTAGCACAAATACGTAATGAGTTTGATTGTGGCAATTTCATACAATTATATCAAGCACTTTGCTCTTATTCAACCCCCTCAGTACACCCCGATGTTGCACTCTACCAACTGAGCTAAACCAAAGCCCCATTTATTTAGAGGCATTAAGAAAGTAAATAAGATTCAAATATGCTAAATCACATAAAAGGCAGTAAAAAGACCCAAGTTTGAGCAGTTCTTCTCTATTCTATAGTCTCATCTATGTGGTATGAACAAAAATTACAGTGCATATTTAAAGAAAAAAGTTTATTCCAATAAAAGACACATTGCTATAATCCCCCTCCAAATATTCCCCCAAGCTTTGAACACACTTACACCGTCATTCTTGCCACTTTCTGAAGCAGTTCTGAAAGTCCTCTCTTGTGAGTAATAAATTTTTAAATTTAAGCATTTGCCATATTTTTAAATCACACCCTCACATGAATTGAAAATAATTATATTCATAGTTTTATATTTATTAACTTATTTTATGTCTTGTTTGGCTTATTTGACATTGCATTGTATCTGTGATTTTTCAAAGTGTGAGTTATATAAAATTCTTTTGGGAGGTAAATAGTATTAATATAGTGATGTACTAACAAAGATTTAAGTTTCTATGCCTATATACACTTCTTCATACCTCTCAAACTGTGAGTTAATCATTAATCACATGACTCTTTTCACGTCTTCAATACTCTGAGCCTTTTATCTCAGTTGGTTATTGTAGGTATTATATAGATGAGGTCACTGTAACTTGCTTAACTTTAATATGAAAAAAACTTTACTAGTGCCATTATTGGTATCCCTAAACCAATTGGTTAATTTACTAATATGTATTATTGATCAGAAAGGAGCAAAAGCCTATATATCTTTTAAAGAGGAAATCTGTCATCACTTATAGAAAAACAAATCCAAATGCCCAACTTTATCAGATATTATATTTCGAATAAGGCATGACAGAAGTTGTACTAAAAATAGGTATGGGTTTTGTGTGTGTGTGTGTGTGTGTGTGTGTGTGTGTGTGTGTGTATGTGTGGTTCTGCAGGGGTTGAACCAGGGCCTCACACATTCTTTGCAAACACTCTGCCACTGAGCTGCACCCTCAGTCCATTTTTACTTTTTTTTTTTTGAGTCAAGGTCTTGATAAATTATGCAGGCTACTTCTGGCCTTAAACTTGTGGTCCTCCTGCCTTAGCCTCCAGAGTCACTAGGATTACAGGCATTTACCACCGCACCCAGTTGGATGTTTTTGGTAGAAGAAAGGTTTCTTATAATAGAGTTGGTAGGGAAAATCATAAAAGATATTGATTTTCCCTACCAGTTCTATTATTCCTCAGTAATAGTTTTCTAGATTCTTCACATTAGTAATAGTGTAAGGTTGTTGTTGCTGTTAGATGTTGTCAAGTTGGGTCTGACTAATAGAGACCTGTAGGGTTTTCAATGGCTGGCTGTTTTGGGATTGTTTCAGGAGTGAGTTGCCAGGTCCTTCTCCAATTTTTGTGGTGCTAGAGATTGAACCCAGGGCATCAGAGAGTGCAGAGCAGCACTCTACCAACTGAGCTAAACTCTTGCCCCATTGTAAGATTATTGTTGTTGTTGTTAGGTGCTGTCAAGTTGGTATCTGACTCATAGCAACCCTACATAAAACAGATGAAACACTATTGTCAGTGCTTCTCTGCTGTTCATAGGGCATTCAATGGTGGATTGATTTTTGGGAGTGGGTTGCCAGGTCCTTCTTCCAACCTACAGCACTTGGTGTTCCCATGTGGTCTCCCATCCAAGTACTAACCAGGCCTGACCCTGCTTAGCTTCCGAGATCTGATGGGATTGGATGCCACAGGGCTACGGCTGTAAGATTATTACTACTAATTATTATTGTTTATAGTTCTGATCTTGATAGGCAAATTAGCTTAGTTTAGGCATTAGCAGGTGGTATGGAGGAAAAGGGTATTCAAAATGGCTCCTGCATTTCTGCCATGATGAAGAGTCCACATGAGTCTCTGAGGACATTGGAATGACATTTTCAAATTAATTCTACACCCTACCCAAGCCCTCCAGCCATTTACAAAACAAGACCCTAGGCCTATATCAGACCAGGTACCCAGAGGTGAGCACCCAGGGCTGACAGCACACTGAGTATTCCCTAGTTCAAATAAAACCAGAGGGGACATGTGCTCACTCTCTTCTTCCTCTCTTCTTAGACAAGATCTCTCTCTTCCTTTCTCTCTCCTCTTCTCTCTCCAGCGCATGTCTCTCCTTTCTCATGGGCCTGCCATCCTCTTTGTCTATCCAAGGTGTCTTCTAAAAGCTTGTTTAACTCTTCTATATTCTCTGGCTTCTTTACTTAAGCTGCTTCAGGTGTCTCAGTTTTTCTTGTAATTCCTTAGAGGTGTACTATCTTTAATAAACCTGTTCTATACTCTCTATTGTAACTTCTGTTTTGGTTATAAATTCTTTTACATGCTGGATACAAGGACCAGGGTTTTGCTGCTAGATTTCAGGACCTCCTTTCTCTGCTCCCCGTGAATCTCTGGCAACATCATTTATTGCAAAACTTATGGGACCAGTTTTGCACACTTAGTGTTTTTTTGATGTTGAAAATGCAGATAACAAACATAGATTAAAATCCTGGGCCTGAATACATGATTTATTATGGTTAGAAAAAGTCTGATAAATAGTTCTGAGTCACAAAGCACCATCAACTCTCAGAATAATATTTAAATCTCTTAACCCTATTGATATGCAAAAGAGCCAATGCAAAATATTTGAACTCAGAGGTCTACATATTGCTCCACAGGGATTCTTAGACATCTGCAGGAATACCTGAGTCAGATCTGTCCTTGAATATATTTATTTGTCTCTCCTGCAGTTCTATATATATCATACCTATATAGCTTACTCTTCTCTTAATACTGGCTTCATCTCCAACCTCAAATATGAAAACGTCAGCATTTCTTCTACATTGCTGAAGACTTTCTAGGGCTTTAGGTTTTCTCAAGTCAGTTTCTGGCCCAATTTCTGGTTTAGGATGCAATTTCTTTTTACTTTTTTGTCTAACTATATCTTTTCTTGGTTCTAAAACAATCCAAGCAGGCAGAAGAGTCCCATCTCCTTAGATCTCTCTCACCCACCTTAACTACGTATGATAACCACAGGCTATGAGGGTAGCTGGTTTTTCTGAAGGATTGGCACAGTACAAAAGTGGGTATTAGAGAGCCTATTCTTAGAACTCTGTGTCATCCTTGTTCTCTTTTTTCTCCTTGGGCTCCAGCTACCTAGAATTTTCCAGGTTGCTTTTATCTCAAATTCTTCATTTCTCAGTTCATACCAATCCCTGGGCTCCCTCACCCCTCTACAAATTATTAAAATTTTATTAGGAAAAAGGAATTTATTTTCCCCTTTTCCTTGCTCCTTTGTTTTGAAGACTTCCATTTCCTCAGGATGACTAGGAAATGCTGTATAAACAGCATTTAAACAGAAAAGCTTTTTCTTGTGGGGGTGTATAGCTTAGTGGCAGAGCACTTATGTAGTACATGCAAGGCCATGAGTTTGATCACCAGCACTGCCAAAAAACCAAAAAAAGTTTTCTCCTAAAAGAAAACAAAAGAAAAACCCTGTCACCAGCTAGTTTTTTTAATTGAAATAATAATAATGCTTAAAATTAACATTTTTTCAATAATTATAAAGAGAATGCAGAGCTGGGCACAGTGGCTCATACCTGTAATCCCAGCAACTCCAGAGGCAGAGGCAGGAGGATCACAGGTTCGAGGCCAGAGGCAACTTGTGTAACTTAGTGAAACCCTGTCTCGAGATTAATAAAAAGTGGGGCTAGGGGTGCAGCTCAGTGGTAGAGCACTTGCAAAAGTATGTGCAAGGCCCCGAGTTCAACTCTCAGTACTGCCAGACCGAGAGAGAGAGAGAGAGAGAGAGAGAGAGAGAGAGAGAGAATATGTAGAGAGATAATTATTTCCTTTTACCTTCTACCCATACTGCAAAGGCCCTGATTCTTATGGTTCTCTCTCTCAAAGGCCAGTTTCTTTGGGGATCATAAATATGTATGTAGCCTCACTTTTTTCTTTGTTTTTATTTATTTCATTTTTTTATTGATTAGTATTTTGACTATATATATGTATACATATATATTATATATATATAATGTGCGTAATTCAGTTCATGTACACAGTGTGCAATTATCAAATCAGGACAGTTAACAATTCCATCTCCCCAAACATTAAAAAAATTTTCTTTCATTAACATGGAGTGAGGATTGTACATATTTATGAGGTACGGTATGTTTGTTTTAGTTGCATACTATCTAGTGAGTTTTGTTAGGAGATACCATTGTATCCTGTATTTTCCACTTATTCTCTCAAAGATATATATCCCCACTTTTCAAAAAATAGAGCATTGCATATCTGCCATTGTCCCTCCACATCCACTCCAACTTTCCTGCCCACTCAGAGCTCCATTGTGTATGTACCCTCAGGTTCCCTCACCTGTGGCTTCATGTGGGAGAGGAGAGAGGAAGAGGCTTGGTCTGGCTTCCTGAGTTCCTATTGGAACTCCTACTGTCTCCAACTACTCTCTTGCTCCAGGTACGCCTAGTCTTCACTTCTCCAGGCACTTATGGCTACAGTGCCTCATACTATGGGGTTTCTTCTCCCCAACCCACAATTTGTAGTTTTCCATTAAACTCAGGTTCTCCATCTTGAGGGATTACCTGCACTGATCCCAAAGATAGAAATGGGAGTATTATATACAAAATTATCTATAGTTTAGGCTGTATTAACTCATGTGATATCTACCTTAAGCCTTTTTGAACATAATTTTCCATTGCACTGATGTAATTTATGTACCCAGTCCCTGATGGCTAGTAATGAGGCTGCCCTAGTCTTCTTATGTACAACATTGCAGCAAACATATATCTTTGTGTGTATGTACAAGTAGAACTGCAAGATATTTTTTCTTTCTTCTTTTTAAATTTATTTTGGTGCTTGGGATTGAATCTAGGGCCTTGGGCATGCTAAGCATATGCTTTACAACTGAGCTATATCTCTAGCCCCCAGGATAATCTTTAAAAATAGAAGTTGCTGTATCAAACAGCATTTATTTGTATTTAAAATCTTAGTGAATACTAACAATTGCTCAATCTAGAGGTTTATCTTAGTTTAGACTACCATTGACAGTGTTTTGCCAATATTGTATGTTCTTTCTCAGACCAAAAGGTGGAAGATGGTATCTCATTACAATTTTAAATTATATGTTAAAAAGGAACTTTTCAGGCCGGGCACGGTGGTGCATGCCTGTAATCTGAGCAGTTTGGGAGGTGGAGCTGGGAGGATCGCAAGTTCGAGACCAGAGGCAGACCCTGTCTCAAAAAGTCAAAAAAATGGGCTGGGGGCGCAGCTCGGTGGTCCAGCACTTGCAAAGCATGCAAGCGCGAGGCCCTGGCTTCAACCCCCAGTACCACAAAAAAAAAAAAAAAAAAAAAAAGAACTTTTCATTTATTTAAAACTATTTTTCCTGAGAACTTTTTCCCTTATATCTCCTACTGATATGTAAGTGCTTTTTATATGTTAAGGAAATTAATTCTTTATCTCTTAAGCATTCCAAATATTTGTTTTCAAATTGTCATTGCTTTTTAACTTTGCTTATAGAATACTTTCAATGAAGAAAATTTAAATTTTCTATAGTAACATTTATCAATCATTTATTTAAATGTCATTGTTAGCTAGATCTTCCCCCATTCTCAGATGACTGAAAGATTCACTGTATTTTCTTCTAGTATTTTTAATATTTAATATTTTATATGTTTATGCTCAAAACTTAGAACTCCCTGGAAATTTTTAGTGCAAAAAAATTGTTGTTAGATGCTGTAGCAACCCTACATACAACAGGCGAAACACTATTGTTAGTGCATCTCTGCTGTTCAAAGGGTTTTCAATGGCTGATTTTTTTTTGGTGGGGGGAGTGGGTTGCTGGGTCCTTTTCCCATGCCTACAGCACCTGGTATTCCCAGGTGGTCTCTCATCCAACTACTACTGCCCAACCCTGCTTAGCTTCTGAGGTCTGATGGGATTAGACACCACAGTGGTATGGTTATAGGGCAAAAACAATTAGGCAGGTGTAATTCTAATTTTTTCCAGATATTACTATCTCCTTTTAATGACCAATCATATTCATTTCCTTATGATTGGAGAAAATGCCCCTTTTATGTACATTAAATTCCTAAATTTATTTGTATCTTAATTCTGAGTTTCTATTGTGTCATATTGTTTGGTTAGTCTAATTTATGAATTGGAATAGCTATACTAGGCTGTGATATAAACTATTCCTAAATCATCAGCTATTTAATAAAATGAAAGTTCATTTCTTGCTTAGATTTCATGTTAATGTAGGTTGATAGGTGCAAATTGGTGTGGGTCACTCAGAGATCCAGGGTAATGTGGTTTCACCATTTTGTAACCTTTTAGACTACAACTTTTGTAGTCTAAAATATAATCAATTTAAAAGACATTCAAAGCACTTGAAGAAAAAGCATATTTTTCCGAGATAATAGAGTTTCATATATATTTTAGTTAGACTTACATTATTATGCCATTTTGTTTTGCTATATTTTATTCATGGTTATATGACTATCTTGGGCTTAGAAGAGTAAATTATTTTTATTTATTGTTTTTTCCTTTTTTTTTTTTTTTTGGTGGTACTGGGGGTTGAACCCAAGGTCTTGCGCTTGCGTGCTTTGCAAGTGCTGGACCACTGAGCTGCCGCCTCCAGCCCTTTTTTTTTTTTTTTTTTTTTTTTTTTTTTTTTTTTTTTTTTTTTTTTTTTTTTTTTTTTTTTTTTTTTTTTTTTTTTTTTTTTTTTTTTTTTTTTTTTTTTTTTTTTTTTTTTTTTTTTTTTTTTTTTTTTTTTTTTTTTTTTTT
>VMDO01002676.1:71221-104084 GCA_007922755.1 Pedetes capensis | reverse complement strand
TTTGCTAAGTTATGCAGACTGCCTCTGGTCTCGAACTTGCGATCCTCCTGCCTCTGCCTCCCAAGTCGCTAGAATTACAGGTGTGCGCCACCGTGCCTGGCTTGATATTGATCATTCTTTACATGAGTGACCACCAGGATCCCAGAAGACAACTCTCTTATGCTTCCTCAGTCAGTACCCAGTCAACAGTAACCTTTCCTAATGTACTAACATTGTTAGACATCTGTGTTACAACCACAGATTAGTTTGGCCTATTTTTGACTTGAATATACATTCTTTTCCTTTCCATCAACTGATTTCACTTGGCTAAATTAACTGTTATTGTATTAGTCAGTTTTTGTGCCACTGTGGCCAAAACTCCTAACAGAGACAACTTCAGAAGGAAAGATTTGGCTCATGCTTTCAGAGGTTTTCAGTCCACAGTGGCAGAGTAGAGGCATGAATACGTGGTAGAAGAGAGCTCTTCATACGATGGTGGACAGGAACAGAGAGAGTCCAGCCAGAATGGGGCCCAGGTAAAATTTTCAAAGGCCTGCATCCAGTGATCTGCTTCTGCCAGCTGGGTCTTACCTAAAGTTTCACAGCCTCTCAAATTAGCACTACCCACTAGGTACCAAACAGTGAAATGTGAGCTTTGGGGCAGGGACATTTTACATTCAAACCATAACAGCTTTAGTGATTATTTCTCTATTTTTCAAGAATATTAAGCCTCTTATTACTTGATTAATTAGCCTTAAACCAATTCCTCCCTCAGTTGTCTCTCAGTTTGCTGTACTGTGTGGGGCTTGCGGGTTGCTGTGTATCTAAAAGCTGTGCCACTGTTATTAGATATCAGCAGGGTTACCCCCATGGTGAGCAGGTTTCAGCTGAGCTTCAAGACTAAGACAGACTAGGTAGAAGGACATGGCAGGCCACTCCAGAAACAATTAGCCATTGAAAACCCTATAACAGCAGAGAAACATTGTCAAATATAGTGCTGAAAAAATGATTCTCCCAGGTTGGAAAACACTCAAAAGATGACTAGGGAAGAGTTGTCTTCTCAGTTTTATTGACTATGTAAAGGCGTTTGACTGTGTGGGTCACAATAAATTATGAATAACATTTCAAAGAATGGAAAGACCAGAACACTTAATTGTACTCATGAGGAATCTGTACACAGACCAGGAGGTAGTCTTTCAAATAGAACAAAGAAACACTGCCTGGTTTAAAGAAAGGTGTGCATCAGGACTATATCCTTTCACCACATCTCTTCAATCTTTATGCTGAGCAAATAATCCAAGAAGCTGGATTTTATGTAGAAGAACACAGCATTAGGATTGGAAGAAAACTCATTAACAACCTGCATTATGCAGATGACACAACTCTGCTTGCTGAAAGTGAAGAGGATTTAAAACATTTACTGATGAAGATCAAAGAACACAGCCTTCACTATGGATTGCACCTCAACATCGAGAAAACAAAAATCCTTACAACTGTGTCAGTAAGCAAAATCACGATAAATGGAGAAAAGATTGATGTTGTACAAGATTTTGCTTTACTTGGTTCTATAATCAACAGCCACAGAAGCAGAGTCAAGAAATCAAAAGACACATTGCATGGGGAAAACCATTGCAAAAGACCTCTTGAAAGTGTTGAAAGTAAAGATATCACATTGAAGGTGAAGGTGCACCTGACTCTTGCCATGGTATTTTTAGTCACATCCTATGCTTGTGAATGCTGGATATTAAATAAGGGAGAAAGGAGAAGAACTGATGTTTTTGAATTATGGCACTGTAGACAGATATTAAAATGTACCATGGACTGCCAAAAGAACCAACAGATCTGGCCTAGAAGAAGTACAATCAGAGTGTTCCTTGGAAGCAAGGATGGCTAGACTGCATCTTATGTATTTTGGGCATGTCAGGAGGGACTAATCCTTGGAAAAGAACATCATTCTTGGGACAGTGGCAGGTCAATGAAAAAAAGGAAAAAAAGGAACCCTCAACTATATGGATTGACACAGTGTCTGCAACAATGGGCTTAAACATAGAGACGATTGTGTACATGGTACAGTGTTAGGGAGTGTTTTATTCTTTTGTACATAGGGTCACTATGAGTTGGACCTGACTCAACGGCACCTAACAACAACAACAAAGCAAATTCCTTTCTCCTCTCCATGAAAGATGGAAAAATGAATATGCTTAAATAATTACTGCTTATCTTCTCATTGCTTCCTCCTCCTAATTTTAGTTATTACAGTTTATCTCCAAAAACCTAATGAGCATAATTGGCATGCATTTTTGTTCTAAATTTCCATTGATTCAATGGTCACAATTATTCCTTTCATCATTGTGTCTTTATTCATTTCTTTGAGAGCTAAGATTCCCTGTATAGAAAATTCTTTTTTCCAAAGGGCTCATAGGAGGTACATTTCTGGGCTTCTTCCATGTTTGAAATTATATGTCTGCTGCCTTTCTCCTAAGCAGTAATATGTATCCATATAAAATTATTGGATGGCATTTTCTTTCCTTGATGGCATCTGAAAATTATGGTAGAATTCAGTGTCTCTGTAAGAGACATCTAGAGGCAGTTTGTTTTTTCCCTTATTTTAATAGGTTGACATTTTTTGCTTGGACGCCCTTTAGATTCCTTTTTTATTGTTGTATACTGAGTCTTTTGATCATTGTTGATTAGTCTTTATTAACTTTTTTCCTGGAACATAGTGTCTTTTCAATCAGTCAGTTTAAGCCTTCAACTTCTTGTAAGGTGACCGGTTAAGTTTATAAGCCTCCCTTCTACTGTAAGAACACTGAAAAGACCAAAAGTAAGAATAGAAAAGTGAAGCAATAACTGAATTAAATACACTGCTGAGGATCTAATACAGAATGATGTGTACAGAAATGAAGAGATAGAAAAAGATAGATTAAAAGATAGAAAAAGAGATAGATTAAAAATCAAAGGGCAGATAGTGGATATGGGAAAATCTAACACATGCCAAATAGATTTCCTGAAGGAGCACGTAGAGAGAATGGGGGAGAAGCAATATTCAGAGAACTAATGGATGAGAAGGGAATTGGGTTTAGCTTAGTTGATAGAGTGCTGCTCTGTGCTCTCTGAGGCCCTGGGCTCAATGCCCAGCACCACAAAAATGGGAGAAGGGTGTGGCAGCCCATTTAAAATATGGCAAAATAATCAGCCATTGAAAATCCTCTGAGGGTCACTGGGAGTCTGAACTGACTTGATGGCACCTAACAACAACATCAATGGCTGAGAACTTTCCAGAATTTAAGAAAGATCTTAGGATAAATAAAAACACAGTACTGAGAAGCATAATATTGAAACCACAGAATATCAGGGAAAAAAGAGAAGACTATAATAGTGATGGAGAAAAAAATTATCTACAGAAGAGTGATATCCAGACAAGTTGCAGCCATGAATCCAGTAAGAGAATGACATACCTTCAAAGGATGAAAAAAAAAACATAATTATCAACCTAGGGTTCTATGCCAAATTAACAATGACTTAGCAGTGAGGGCAAAATGAAGATATATTTACACAAAAATTATTGAGAGTTTAATACCCAGACCCTTACTGTTAGAACTATAAAGGATACACTTCAAGAAAGAAGAAAATGAACCTAGGTGAAGCAACAGATGCAAGAAGCCATGATGACAATAAAGATGGGTAAAACATCTTAAGATCAATCTATGTGAGTATTAGTTCTAAAAGCAATAGCAATAACAGTTTTCAAAAAACCAGTATGTCCTTTAAAACAAATTGAAATAAAATAGACATGGCATACTATCTGGAATGGAGGGTACTTGGAGAGAAGCTAACTGTTTTAGATCTTTGGTTGAGAAATTGATGCGATTGTTAAGTGGCTTTGAGTCAGGTCTGACTCATAGTGGTCCTCATAGGGTTTTCAATGGCTGATTGTTTTGTGAATGGGCTGCCATGTCCTTCTCCCATTTTTGTGGTGCTAGGCGTCGAACCCAGGGCCTCAGAGAGCACAGAGCAGTACTCTACCAACTAAGCTAAACCCAAGTCCCTTTATTGCTTCTCCCTCATTCTCTCTATGTGCTCCTTCAGGAAATCTACTTGGTATGTGTTAGATTTTCCCATACCCACTACCTGTCTTTTCAGGATTAGGGATTGTTTTGTGAGTGGGGTGCTACGTCCTTCTTGCATGTTTGTGGTGCTGGGGATTGAACCAAGGGCTTCAGAGAGCACAGAGCAGCACTCTACCAACTCAGCTGAACCCCAGCTCCATTGGTTGAGAAATAGACCCTAACAATTTAGAACCACTTGAAAAAAAAAAAAGCTGGGCATGTAACACATGCTTGAAATCCTAGCACTTGAGGGGCTGAGGCAGAAGGATCTTGACTTGCATCTACATAGCAAGAGTCTGTCTCAAAGAACAAAACTAATATAATAATAATTTAGCTATGTAATTAAAAATGTTAGGATAATCAATAAAATAATAGAAATAGAATGTAGGAAACAGTAAAGAGGAAAATGAAATGAAATAAAACTTTATTAATCAAATGCTAGACTTGATAGAAAAAAAAAAACCAAAGGGACCTACACAGAATAGAGGTCCTGTTTCTTCTTCTTAGTTTAATTATATCTTTATATTTTTCCTATTCTATTTTCTTCACTAAGACTAAATATACACATGTGAAATTGTGTTGCTTGTCTTTCATCTCTTCCCTATTATTTTATCATGCTTAGTTTTCTCAAGCCTTTTATCTCACACCTCTACCTGTGTTTTTAGCAATGTGTTATCTTTTCATTTCTGTTTCCATACGACCTTGACTTTAGTATCAATATTATTCTTGTTTTTGATTTTTTTTTTCTAAATCTGCCAGCTTTTTTTTTACCTCTGCTTCTTTGAGTTCTCCTAATTCTCTGTCTATATTTTCCAGAGATAGCTATGTTTATGTGCATGCAAAAGTTCTTTTGAAGTTTAAAAAATCTATTTCCATCTCATTGTTGGCATAATCTTTCTGATATGTGGTTACCTACCTTTTGTACAGCATGTTATTTTCTCAGGAAGTTGATCAAAAATGTCTAAAATTAAAGGTCTATTTATTAATCATTATGTAACTCATATTGCTAAAATTATCCTACCACTAACAGTTTAAAGACATACTGGGTCTGGAGATAACAGGTATGTAAAATGTAAAGGAGTAAAATTTATTTCAGTTGTTTTAATAGTTAAACATGTTTTAATGTTTCATATTGGTAAAGTGATATATAAGTTGAGCAGGTTGTGTGTGTATGTGCTTGCAGTGCTAGGGGTTGAACCTATGGCCTTGTGTGGCCTATGGCTTATGCTAGGTAAGCACTCTACCCCAGCCCTAGTAATTTTTTTTTTTTTTTTTTTGAGACAGCGTCTCACTGAGTTGCACAGGCTGCCTCTGGGTTGAACTTGCAATTCTCCTATCTCAGTCTCTCAAGTTGCTGGGATTTCAGACATGTACCACAATGCCCGGCAGTAATTTTTATCACAAAGAAAAATTTATTTGCATAACTTACAACCTAAACCACAACCTAAACCAACTATGTTGTTGGTGTTAGGTGCTGTTATAATAGGCAGTGGCTGCAAATATCCATGTGAACCAAAGTCCTACAACTGGCTTCTCTTTCTGACCAGTGGTAAAGTTCTCATAACAGAAGACTCTGGCTGAGGTCTCTTCTTGGTACATTGGCTATTGTAACTCAGGGCAGCTTGGAGAGGCTCTGAGCAGTTTTCTCCATCTAGCACTCCATTATTCTGAAGAGGCTGTGTCTTTAGAGATGTCCATCTTGTTTAAACTGCATCTCTGGGTAAGCAAAGGGGTGTTATCCTTAGAACAAGCAATGATGCTTCCACTTATGAAGGTGGGTCTTGTTTACAAAGATGATTTTCTTTCTTTCACATTGTTGTAACTAGCCTAGAAATTCTTCCTATTTACATCTCCTTGAAGGAAAGACTTCATTTCTGTGAAGATAGATTACTTTTCTTCCTCACTCTGACAATAACCATATTTTTCATGCCTAGTTAGGCAAAGACACTTAGAAACATCATTGGTAGTAATTATAAAAATTGTTATAATCAATAAGGGAGTTAAAATCAGTTAGGGAGCTGTCTCTTGCTTTAGAAGCATGCCTATTGTCTTGTCTTAAACTATTTTGGGGGATAAGTAATTGTAATTCTCTAGCTTGGTCATCTTCCAACATTCATGGTCACTTTTAGAGAGAAGCCACATTTTATAATATTGAATTTCTCATCCTTTGCATATCAAGGCTTCTTTTTGGTCTCCACCTTTTTGATGTTGATGTTTTTACTTCACATTGGTTTTTATGCATTTCCTTTTTAGTTTATTCATAAAAATTATATACATCTATGTTGTTGCTACTATATTTGAGCTTTTTGTTGTTTATTACATGATCTCACAGGTTAACATTTGGATGGGGTAAGATGCCAAATTCTACCAAATTTTGTAATATAATTTGCTAAATTGAAGCTCTCATTTGCTACTTGTCTTTATAAGATTTTAAAGATAGAGTATACTATATATATATAGCAGGCATTTCTACATTAAGTAGTATATTATATTATCCTATTAATACGATTTTTCCTCAGAGCTGAGGGTGATGGCACATACTTGTAATCCCAGCAATTAGGAGGCCAAGGCAGGAGGATCCTGAGTTCAAGGCCAGCCTGGGCTACATTGTGAATTCTAGGACCAGCTAAGCTACTTGGAAAGACTCTCTCAAGGATGAGAGTGGTATTTTTCTACATGCTCTGAGTGCCATGATATGTTTAATCTGTGATATACTTGTGAACTATACTGCTATCAAACATAACCAATCAGCAAAGTCCAACTATCATAAACTGAGTTGTTCTCTGTGTTGTTTTCTTTGCTTCAGCCACTCTTTCCAGATTTTATTTTGAGTTTTAGTAAGTAATTTTGGCATGCATTGACTTCCAAAGTTATGGTACCATGATGCTCTACCTACTGCAAAGGAACAAGGGCAGAGGATAGGAGCTAGGTTGGAATATACATTTTCTGATGATTTGTGATATATTTTTTTTTTCAGTACTGGGGGTTGAACCAAGGGCTTTGCGCCTGCATGCTTTGTAAGTGCTGGACCACTGAGCTGCACCCCAAGCCCATTTCTTTTACTTTTTGAGACAGGGTCTTGCTAAATTACGCAGACTGCCTCTGGTCTCGAACTTGTGATTCTCCTGCTTCCACCTCCTGAGCCACTGGGATTATAGGTGTGCACCACCACGCCCAGAGACTTGTGATACTTTTAAGGAATACTTGAGGAAGCAGAGAATAAAGAAGATTAGGAAATTAACAGATGTCCTTTGATGGTTTGAAAAGAATTCTAAACATTGCTAAAAACTGAGATGGTTGAGCAATCACTTAAGTACAATGCCTAAAATACTTCTCCACGGGAACTATAGGAGCCCATACAACCAAGCTTATTTGGAGTTCTAATTTCTAGGAATGAGTCCCATGGCTAACCATATTAACCAACCATGGTGGCACACACCTATAATTCTGGCACCTCAGGAGGCAGAGAATCACAGGTTTGAGGCCAGAGACAGCCTGTGTAATTTAGCAAGACCCTGTTTGAAGATAAATTAAAAAATGGGCTCGGAGTGCAGCCCAGTGGTAGGGCACTTGCAAAATATGTGCGAGGTCCTGGGTTCAACCCCCAAGTACCACAAAATAATAAATAAAAATAAACAAATAAAAATAAACATTTAAGCATTTTATATATTTTTGATTGACTGCTTAATAATTTCCCATGCTAGTTTCAAAGGGTTTTCTAGCTAATATTTTTTTCATAATCTCATATCCTGCAAATGATAGTTTTAAATACTTTCAACTACTTTTAACTCTTAATTTTATCATCCAAGTGCATTGGGTTATTCTTGCAAATCTATTGTCTTTTTCAAGATTTGAGTAGGGATAATTCTACATTATTATATTGACATAACTTGTTCAAGATAGCTTTTTATGAAATAAGAACATCTAATCCCTATTTTATGACAAGTTTCAACATCAGAGATTCTTAATTGTATCATATGCTTTTTTTGCCTCTACAAAAGACTGTATGCCAAGAAATACATTAAAAAATTGCCCAATACCATTAATCCACAGGAGAGAGAAAATTAAAACCAAAGTGAGACATCAGTATCTTTTACTTGAAATGCTAAATAGTAATGGGGGTTGACTATGACTATGGTAAGTGTTGGACAGAGGTGAGTAACTTGAACTTTTGAATGTTGCTGGGAGAGTAAGTTTGTATACCCAATTTGGGAAGCTCTAAAATCTCATTACCTCTAAAATCTGAACATACGCATGTCATAAACTGTAGAATTTCAACTTCTAGGTATAAACCATCAAAATTAATACATATATGCATATGTTTATGTTAATTTTATTCATTACTTCAAATTGAAAAGTGATGTCCATTAACAAATAATAGCATAAGTAAATGAATTGTGGTATTTTATACAATTACCTACTTTAAAAAGATACTATATTTTTTCTTTGACCTAATTCTTGGATTATTTTAATGATTTGTCTAATGTTGCCAGGTGCTTGCATTTCTAGGTCTTCCTCATTGGTTATGGTGAACTGATTATTCACACTTTTCAGGCTGCAAGGATTTGGTTGCTTTCTTTTGGATCACACCAACATACCTAAAGTTCTTATTATTTTTTTATTGGAATTTTTTAATGTATACCTTAATGTGATTCATTCTGACATGCTTTTCATTGTGGCATTTCCATATATGCATTTTGATGTATATTATTCATATAGGTGCCCCCTTACCCTCTTGTATGCTCCCACCCCACACTCCCCATCTATGTCTTCTCTATCATTTACTTGGTAATATTTTTCTATATGTCCTTGGGTTCCAGTTCTGTTTAAGATAGAAACTTTTCCTGTGGTGAACTTTATTTTTATCTCGTCAGAGCAATTGCAGGCATTTTTTAGACCATTTATATTGACACCATTCTTAGCTTTTTTGTTTGTTTTATTTTGATCTGACCTTTGAATAGGATTTTTCCTTCTTATAATTTTGATTCAGCTCCCACATATGAGTTTTTTACATGTTTTTTTAAAGGAAATTTTTATTTTATTACAATAATGTAGTCCATCCTATAATTATGACCTTGTGGATTTTAGCTGAAGCCAGGACTTCAATATTCCAGAATTCTTTTTTTTAGACACAGAAACGATGAAATTTTTTATCCAATGTAACTCAATCTAATTTATCCATTCAATAATAACACATTAAAGCTCCAAGAGTAGTTTTCCTTGAGTGATTTAGTTACTAATAGACTATCATTCTTATCATATTAAATATGATGATAAATGGATAGAAAATGGCCTAGAAATTTTCTTCACTAAAAGTTATTCTGCACCATGATTACATTTTTTTGTCAGCTACAGCTATAAGATTCTTGATATAATAAAAGAATATGTTTATAACATATTCTTTTCATCTATATTTTTTATCTTTTGTTTTTATGAGCTATGAGAATGGCTCTTTTGATAGGATGCTCTGGGTGACATAAGGTGAATTAGCACATAAGAGACAAGAAGTGTGTTAATCTACTCATCTAGTAATTATTTGTTGCCCTGTTTTTGTACTAGACACTGAGATGCTACTTTATATCACCAAAATTATGTTCAGGAAATGACTTTTAAAAAAATTACATGGTGAGAGTAAGCTGTTTTTGCTATAAGTAGATTCTTTTGAACTGTGTCAAGAAATAGTACTTTTTTTTTCTTTTTGACAAGGATATATATATATCAAGCCTACAGCCATACCACTGTGGCATCCAATCCTGTCAGATCTTAGAAGCTAAGCAGGATTGGGCCTGGTTAGTACTTGGATGGGAGACAGCCTGGGAACACCAGGTCCTGTAGGCTTGGGAGAAGCACCCGGCAACTCACTCCCAAAAATCAATCAGCCATTGAAAACCCTATGAATAACAGAGAAGCACTAACAATAATGTTTTGCCTGTTGTATGTAGGGTTGCTATGAATTGGGCACCAACTCGATGGCACCTAATAACAACATATGTGTCAATAGGAAAGTTATCTCTTAGAGATACCCAGGATTAACCACTTTAGAATTTAAGTTGGTTCTCATACGTGGATATGGCTTTGTCTGTTCAGAAGCCAAGTTTATGACCATTTTCTCTAGGAGTGAGTTGTCCAACACCTAAAGTGCCCTGTGTGGCTGGGTTACATACGTGCCATGATTTTCATTTCCCTCAGCCTTTCCAGCAGTGCTACATGGGGTGCATGCAGCTAAAGGCTCAGGCATGTGAAGGCAGCCTCCTGCATTTAATGAGCGGGTGCTGAAGAAATGTCCCTTTCCATGGAGGGTGCTAGAGACCACCTTCTATGTGTCTTGGCTATTCTTTCACCTTTCTCTTCTGTTTTTCATTGATCTCTTACCCTCTACCCCTAGTTTTCTGAAAAAAATCTCATTTCCATTGGGTAGGCTTCTTTTTCCTGTCAGCCTAAGATTTCCTGTCCTTAAGTCAGGGGTCTGTTAGGGGCTATTGTGTGGCAGCTTAGATTCTCTTTAAGACAAAACAAGCAGTCTGTTGAAAAAACCTAGCGTAAAGCTGAGAAAAAGAATGGATAAAACTCACATGATTGGCTAATCTTCTCATTTTAACTTATCAACTGATTATAAGTAAGGGCTAGACAATGGGGCCTTACCTTTATGTACCATGTTTATCTTCCTGGTACCGGTTCTATGTGGTTCCGTTTATATAGTCTCCTGACACAGATGCCTAAAACAGTTTTGCTAAAGAAAACTTGAAAAACAGATGGCATATATTTATTTCTAGAAAACTGGAAGAAAAAAAAAGAAGCACCATACATACAAAATATAAACCTTTACCTTGAAAGGTAGAGTAACCTGTATGAAGATGGGACATGTTTTGGTTGGCAGAAAGGATATGGAGTGAGGCTGGCAATATCTTGGCTCCATTCCCAGCTCTGCCTCTTCATTACCGCATGACCTCAGGCTAGTTATTTTACTCCACTGAGCTTTAGTTTCCTCATCCCCAAGTGACATAGTAATACTTGCCATTCCTCTTCCGAAGGGCTGTTGTGAAAATCATATGAAAGTGGTCTGAATATCTGAAAATCCTATAGGGTATTCTTATTATGTAAAAAGCATGATCTTGGGTTTAAGATGAAAAAGGCAAAGCACTTTGAGATTAGTATGAAATTTGTGTCAAATGCTAAAGTAGGTATTAGCAAAGTGATTTTCTTTTTCAATTTTAACTACAACATGGTATTATCATAAAATTCTATATTATTTCATTAATACTATGTAGAATTACTACGATATGGCTTCAAAAGTAGTCATGTTGTTCTTAAAGGTTTATTCATTTAAAAACTTCTTTAGTATAAATTGAATATTAAAGGGACTAAACTTTTTTCTCAGCAGAATTCTGACCATATCTATAATGGAAATCTTTATTTAAGCGAAGTTTTTATACCACACCATAGTGAAGTATATTCAATTGAATCATGCCAATGTCTTTTGTGTGTGTGTGTGTGTGTGTGTGTGTGTGTGTGTGTGTGTGTGCGCTAGGGGGTTGGACCTAGCACCTTGTACATGCTAGGTAAGTGCTTTACCACTGAGCCACATCTGTTTTTCATTTGGGGACAGGGTCTTGCTAAATTGTACAGGCTGCTTCTGGCCTTGAACTTGAGATTCTCCTGCTTCAGTCTCCTGAATTGCTGGATTATGGGCTTGTCCCTTGGAGCAAGCTAATGTCTAATTTTTATATACACTACATTCAATTTTATAGGTTAAAAAAAATCAGTTATCTAAGCATAATTCATCAACCTAGTAATTTTGCTTACCTGAATATCAGATGTTAAAATACATGTAATTACTGTACTTAATCAGTAATTGCAATATGGAGGTTTGAACCTTTAGCAATCATAAAACTGAAATTCTAAATATTATTTTTAATTCTTTCTTTCTCCTCATTACATAAAAATATTTATTTTTTCTTACTAAGGTTATGAGCAAATCTAAAATACTTGGTGGGTGTTGTTCTTCCTCACTCAGTATAAACCAAATAAAATGTCCCCTGTCTCATTGAGTGAGTACGCTTTTCTTGTTTTACTTGTAATTTCTATATTTTTTGTTTATTTATTTTTTATTTATTTTTTGTTTCCTTTTTTGAGACAGGATCACCCTATATAGCACAAGTTGGCCTCGAACTCACAGCGATCCTCCTGTCTTGGTTTCCCAAGTGCTAGGATTAAAGCCATGTGCTACCACTTCAGGCTTATATTTTTATTAATCCAAATAGAAAAACCATTAATTATAACAATTTATTCAGTTGAATATCCAACTATTTAAGACTGTAGTGTGTGTAGAGGGCAGAAGGTAATAAAATAAATGCATGGTAGTAATACATTTAGAACAAAGCCATTAAATAAAATTTACTTCTATCTTATCATTGTAAGTTATGTCTTACAAGTGTAACATCTTTTCAACGACATAATAAATAAACTCCTTGAATTTCTGTGGTTATAACTCTGTTGTGGGGCTTATTTGACTCCTAAGAATTGTCCTGCAGCCATAGCCCTGTGGCATCCAATGCCGTCAGATCTCAGAAGCTAAGCAGGATCAGGCCTGGTTAGTACGTGGATGGGAGACCACCTGGGAATACCAGGTGCTGTAGGCTTGGTAAACGGACCCATCAATTCACTCCCAAAAAACAATCAGCCATTGAAAACCCTATGAACAGAAGAGAAGCACTAACAATAGTGTTTCACCTGTTGTACAAAGGGTCACTATGAGTCAGATACTGACTAGCCAGCACCTAACAACAACAACAACAACAACAACAAGAATTGTCAGTTGATAATGTGTGCTTGAAAAGGCTCCGTTAGAGCTGGGCGTAGTGGCACAGGCCTGTAATTCCAGCAACTCAGGAAGCGGAGCCGGTAGGATCATGAATTGGAACTAAGAGGCAGCCTGCACAATTTAGTGAGACCCTGACTCAAAACACAAAGTAAAAAACAGGCTGGGTGTGTGGTGCACTTGGGAAAAGTGTGTGTGTGGCCCCAAGTTCATCTCTTCAGTACTGGGGGAAAAAAAAAAAAAGCAAAAAAAAAAAAAGCAAAAAAAAAAAAAAAGCAAAGTGAAAACAGCTCAGTTACCATTTTGTAGGCTCTGAGTATTCTGTTTTTAAAATGAGCCGAGGACTGGAGGTTTAGCTCAGTGGTAAAGTGCTTGCTCACAAGACCCTGGGTGTGATGCCCAGCACTACAATATAAAAATAAATAAATAAGTAAATAAAATAAAGGGCTGAAATCTTGAGGCATCCCTAAGACTATTAAAAACAGAGAGTTACCAGGTGACTCACTAGGAAATTTGGTGCTTATGCAGAAAGAGAAAAATAGAGCATGTTCTTTCCTTTTTGGTTTCTATCTCCAGCTCTTTGCATATTTCATTATTTGATTTTGTCCTCTTGAGCTGCCCTTTGAAATCTGTGTAGTTCTTTATCTTTGTCATGTCTTTTTTTCCTTTAGCTACTTGATGTTGAAGGGCAAGTTTCAGAGTTTCTTTTAACATGTAATTTGGAAAAAATACAACTTTCCAGTGGCAATAATGAAGGATTCTACAGGGAAAATATTAAATGATACAGAAACCATTAAAAGAAGATGGAAGGAATACACAGAGTTATTATACCAAAAAGATTTGGTGGATGATCAACCATTTCAAGAGGATGCATGGGATCAGGAACCAACGGTACTGAAGGAAAAAATGCAAGCAGCCTTAAAGGCACTAGTGAAATACAAGGCTCCAGGAGTTGATCGAATATCAACTGAGATCTTTCAACAATCAGATGCAGCACTAGAGGTGCTCACTTGTCTATGCCAAGAGATTTGGAAAACAGCTACCTGGCCAACTGACTGGAAGAGATCCATATTTGTGCCTATTCCCAAGAAAGGGGATCCAACTGAATGTGGAAATTAGTGAATGATATTATTTCTATCACACACAAAGAAAGTTTTTCTAAAGATTATTTAAAAGTGGCTGGAGTAGTATACTGACAGGGAGCTTCTGGAAAATCAAGCCAGATTTAGAAAAAGATATGGAAGCACAGACATAATTGCTGATGTTAGATGGATATTAGATGAAAGCAGAGAATACCTGAAAGACGTATACCTATGTTTTATTGACTATGCAAAGGCAACTTGACTGTGTGGATCACAACAAATTAAGGATACCATTGTGAAGAATGGGAGTATTAGAGCACCTAATTGCACTTGTGGGGAATCTGTATGTGGATCAGGAGGCAGTTATTTGAACAGAACAAGGAACACTGCTTGGTTTAAAGTCAGGAAAGGTCTGTGTCAGGGCTGTATTCTTTCACTGTATCTCTTAAATTTCTATGCTGAGCAAATAATCCAAGAAACTGGACTCTCAAAATAAGAACATGGCATCAGAATTTGAGGATTCATTAACAATCTGCATTATGTAGATGACACAACTCTGCTTGTTGAAAATGAAGAGGATTTGAAACATTTATTGATAAAGATCAAAGAACACAGCCTTTGGTAGGTATTGCACCTCCACATTAAGAAAACAAAAGTCTTTACAACTGGGTCAATAAATATGATAAATGGAGAAAAGATTGAGGTTGCTCAAGATTTTGCTTTACTTGGTTCTACAATCAACAATCACAGAAGCAGAGTCAAGAAATCAAAAGACACATTGCATTGGGAAAAGCTGCTGCAAAAGATCTCTTTAAAGTGTTGAAAAGTAAAGATGTCACTTTGAAGACGAAGGTCCACCTGACTCATGCCATAGTATTTTCAGTTGCATTATATGCTTGTGAAAGCTGGACAGTGAATAAGGGAGATAGGAGAAGAATTGATGCTTTTGAATTATGGTGATAAAAATGAACATTGAATATGCCATGGACTGCCAAAAGAACCAGCAGATCCATCCTAGAAGAAGTGCAACCACAGTGCTCCTTGGAAGCAAGGACAGCTAGACTGTGCCTTACATATTTTGGACATGTTGTTAGGAGGGACCAGTCCCTGGAGAAGGACATCATGTTTGGGTGAGTGGCAGGTCAGTGAAAAAAAGGGAGACCCTCAACTAGATGGATTAACACACTGTCTGCAACAATGGGTTTAAACATAAAATAGATCATGTGCATGGTACAGCATTGGGTAGTGTTTTGTTCTGGTGTACACTGGGTCACTACCAGTTGAACCCAACTTGATGGCATTTTAACAAAAACAGAAGGTGACGAGCATCACTTGTCTCCACTGGTAGAGAGTGACTGAAGGAGAGATTTTATTTACCTACTTCATTCATTCATTTTTTTTTTGTTTTGTTTTGAGGCTCATTCAATCTTTGAACTTGTGTAGATCCTCTTGCCTCACCTTCCCAAGTGCTGATATTACAGGTATGCGTCATCATGCCCAGTTCGAAAGAAAAGATTTTAAAGAGTAAATTTAACAAGTATTCCAGTAGTCTTATCACATGCCAGACTATCCCATGCTCTTTATGTTTTATTTTTTACTTTTTTCCCCCAGTACTGGGGGATTTAACGCCAAGGCTCATGCACGCGTTGCAAGTACTAAGCTGCACTCCCAGTCCTTTTTTTTTTTTTTTTTACTTTTTATTTTGAGACAGGATATGCTAAATTATGCAGACTGCCTCAGGCCTTGAACTTGTGATTCTCTTGACTCAGAATCCTGAATCGCTGGGATTACAGGCATGAGCTACCACACCAGGCTTTTCCCATTCTCTTTAGAGACATTAACACAATTAATATAATCCTCATGGTTTCTGGTACAATAGATGAAATTGTGCTTTACCCCAGGGGAGAACTAATTAGTCTTAAGTACTGTGGTGCACTGGGTGAACAAGACAAATCAAAAGAGAGAATGTTAAAATCGGAGAGATATCAATGGCAGTCATCTGTGCAGCCAGGCATATCTGTACATAGACTTCAGACTTCTTAAAATAAGATTAACCCTCAATTCTATGATGTTACTACTTCTCTCTTAGTTTTAAAGTAAGGTTTTCTTTAAAAAGGTCAACTTTGCTCGGGAAGAATGGTCCATTGGTAGGCCAGCCTTTGCTGGGGCTCTCTCTAGACTACGGACATGGTGGTACTAACTTTGCAATCAATCAGTTGAAGTGATGAAAGTAAAAAGGCATGAAAAGCCAGTGGAGTTGGAGAGGATAATACCACAAATCTTGCTTCCTCATCATTCATTCATTCATTCATGATTGATTGATTTGGTACTGGGGAGATGAAACCAGGGCCTCATGCATTCTTTTGCAACCATTCCACCACTGAGCTGCATCCCCAGTCCATGTTTACTTTGTATTTTGAGACAAGGTCTCACTAAAGTAGGCAAGCTGTCCATGGCCTCAAACTTGCAATCTTCCTGCCTCCACCTCATAGGAGTTCACCACTGTGCCTAGCTCATAGATGTTTTTTGCTTGCAGTTTTTTCCTTTTTCCAAGTGAGTTTTCTTTAATATGTTGCTCCACTTTGCATTTCAAATCCCCCTTAGGCATCTAAAAATGTTACAAAATAGTGTCATTACCTTTCAGGACAAAGATCAAATTAGCCAGAGAACTTGAGTAACTTGCAAGTATTCCACAAAGCAAAATATTAAAAATTAAATTTGAACTTACTTATTCTACCCAGCGAACTAACAGGATGTAAGGGAATTTCTAATGTGCCAGGTACTATGTGCTTAGCCTTATCCCATTTAATCTACAGCCTTACAAGGTGGTATTACATCCACGATTGGTCCCTGAGAAGATAGGCTCACAGTAGTAGCTTGCCATGGGTCTCATAGTTAATAAAATGCATGGGCTTGATCTAGGCGTGTGGCACACTCCTTTAATCCCAGCACTCTGAAGAGCGAGACAGGAAGATCCCGAGTTTCAAGGCCAGACTGGACTACATAGCGAGACCCTGTCTCAAAAACAAAGCAAAACAAAACAAACAAACATGCGTTTATGAACTCAGATGTTTCAGGCTCCACCATGTATATAGCACTATGTCAGAGAAGATCTAGGTTGCGGGTTTGTTGGTAAGTTTACTAGATTTGCTGATTAGTTGAAAAAGAAGCACCTGCACACACGTGTTGGAAAAATGTGATATCGCTAAGGACCCAGACTAATTAGCAAGACGATGAGATGCAAAGGGTAGCCTACCGCCTAGGAGGTGCATTAAGCTACTGGACAGCTTTCCTATAGGACCAGAAAGGGGCTGCAGGAAGACTAACCAGTATTCACCTTCAGATTTGAAGGCAAGTCCTAGCATAAGCGATATACACAGGTCCATACCACATCCTGACGGTACGTTTGTCTAGGAAGGGTGGGGGTGCATAAATGCAGGTGGGAAATACGCCGCGTTCGCCGAGTATTTGGGCAGCAAATGACATCGAAGCCCCTCCTCGAAACGCCCTTTTGCCTGCAGGTACCTCATCCTTCATTATCAATCCTCAGGGCATCTTAAGCTGGAGACACACTCCTCAGCCCCGCGCTGCCTGGCGAAAGCGCGGTACCCCGGGTGCCAGGGGCGGCAGTGACGGCAATGACGCAGAAGGCGGTCAGGGCCCCGGCCCGGCGGGCGGGGACAGGGGTTGCTCGCCGCGGTGCAGTGAGGGCCAATCAGGACGCGCAGTGTTTAGGGAAGGGGAGGGCGGGGGCTTCCAGGTCTCCTCGGGTCCCCGGCGCAGCGCCGCCTGCCGAGTTCCGCGGTAGCAGGCGGAGCCTGTGGGGGTCTCGGGCGCGCCCGCCAGTCGGGCTTCTCCTCGCGGCTCCCCTCCCCCGCCAGGCCCGCCCCCTGCTCGGCTCCCGAGCGGCTCCGACGGCGCTCGGCGTCCCCGCGCTAGCCGGCTTTTTCCTCAGCGCGCGTGGTGTGGCTGCTCTCGGCTCGGCGTCTGGGGACCGTGCGGGGGCGGCGCCAGCAGGGGCGCCTCACCCCGGGCCGGCGGCGGTAATGCTGCTGCCGTTGCCGCCCTTGCGGCCGGACGGGCAGCGGGCGGCCGCAGCAGCTGGAGCGCGCTCGCCGCTGGCCGGGACGCCGCCCTGGCCTGCGCTGGGCTTGCGCGGCGGCCGCAGGGCTCCGGGGCCCGGCGCGGCATGAGGTGGCGGCCGAGCGCCGGCGAGCGGCCAGCTCCTCGGCCCCCAGGGTCCCCGCGGGCCCCTGCGCGTCGCGTGCGCCGGCTGCGGCCCCGGCGCCCACGCTAGCCCCGCGCGGGGAGCGCTCGCTGCGGCCCGGAGGTGGCGGCGGCACAGGCCTGCCGGGCGGACGCGGGCGGGCGGGACCTCGAGCGCGGGCGCATCCTCCAGGACCCCGGCCGGGCGCGGGTGCCCGGAGCCGCGAGCAGCCCCGGCGTGCTGCAGTTCGCGGCCGGGCTCCGCAGGGCGCCGCCTGCGCCTCTCTGCACCTGCAGCCCCTCCTCCCGCCGCTGCCTGGCGGAGGGAGCGCGCTGCTTCGTCCTTCCTCAGCCTCCGCGGGTCCTGCAGTCCCGGGCCCCTGCCGCGAGTGCCCTCTGCTCCCTCCACCTTTCCCCTCAGTCCTCCCCCGCCTCTCCTCTCCCAGCTCTCCGGCCTCCCATTCATTCCGCCTGCTTCCTCCCCTTTCCCCCTGCCCGCTCGGGCCCTCTTCCCGGAGCCTCCCCGCGTGGACCGTGGTGCGTGCCCGGGGTCCTTAGCACGTTCATGGAAGTTTAGGGCCTGGACAGTGGCCCCAAGTCCGGCCTGAGAGCGCAGCCTGCGCTGCTGGCTGGGAAGAGGAAGATGTCTGTGCTCAGGCGAATGATGCGGGTCTCCAATCGTTCCCTCCTCGCCTTCATCTTCTTCTTCTCCCTGTCCTCGTCTTGTCTCTACTTCATCTATGTGGCTCCGGGCATCGGTAAGCACCGAGACACACCCTCACCTCTCTTGGTCACAAGGAAGTAAGCGTAGGATGTTAAGGATGTCACACCTGGGATTTGGAAGCTGGGCAAACGGGCCAGCAAAAAGCATTTTATCTGAACTGCTATTTCAGAGCTTGTCAAACTGCTTCGGGTTATGACTTTGCTATGGGAGTTTTGTTAATGCAGGTTTAAGTAATTTAAAGGATTGCGTTAAGTGGACATAGCAAAATTTGATATGTTGGCCTGGGATGTTCTGAGCACTTTCTTGAGTATTCATGGAAACTTTATCCATTTGATATCAGATCTTTAAGCTTAAGCTCAATGCTTAATCGTAGTTTTATTCAAACATCCTCAGGTGTAATAAGTGGTTGTAAAAAATATGATGAAGGAACCAGCAGCAGGGAGTGCAATGAGGCCAGAAGTACGTATTCTAGTGTTCTAGGTCACATTTTTAGAATTGGGTCAGTGATCATTTGTGCCACACTTCAGGAATATTTAGGGGCTGAGTTGTCTTGTAAAAACTGCTCCATTATTTAGTCTGCTTGAGTCTGCTTTTCAATGGCGGGTTGCCTGTATACCTGTTAGGATGAATTCTAAGATAAAATAGTAATTAAAATAATTATGTACCGTAATTTGTACTTTAAAATTTAAACCTTCAAAAGTTAGCAGTTTTAGCCTTTAGTCCCAAGTACACTTTTGTATAATCAACTTGAATTGGCTTTTTAAAATTAAAAGACCTAATTCCTTACTCCTCCTTTGGTTGACAAGGAGCCAGCGGTGACATTACTCTCATATTGAAAAATCCCTATGAATTCACATGGATATTAAAATACGTATTTCCTAAACTTTTCTGAGTTTTCCTGGTTATAAGGTATTTAATATTAAATTACTTCGTAACAGTGTGTATTTCCTGTCATTTCTTATTGGACACTACTAGTCTTTTGAGACAGTGCTTTTCTCTCTTGAGTTAGCTAAAAATTCAACCCTTTACAAAGTGAAAACACCTGCAGAATTTTGAGATGAAATTCTTATCCGGGGATTGTCTTGGGTGTAATAGATTACTATAATGAATTTCAGGGGAGAAGGAAGAGGCATCTTCATCCAGTTTATTTCTTAAGAAAAATTACTATGTGGCTTTTTGTTTATTAGATTTAATAAAGAAATATGTGATTGGATAATGATGCTTGAAAAGATACCAATTGTTGACACTTTGATGTATTCTTAAGTAGAAGTTTAGGGTAAAGTTTGAAGAAGAATGAATATTTAAACATTTTCCTTTAATGAGTTAGTTCACTCTTCCTTACTACTTTCTTCTTTTGGCTTTACTGTATTTATTTCTTTTTGCAGTGCTGGGGGTTTGCACCCAGGGCCGTGCACATGCTACCCAAGTGCTCCGTTAGTGAGCTGTACCCCAAACTCCTTTTTTTATTTTGAGACAGGGTCTCTTTAAGTTGCTCAGGCTTCCTCTGGTGTCAAACTCAGATCTTCCTGCCTTAGCCTCCTGAGTTGCTGGGATTATAGGTGTGAGCCATGGTACCTGGTTAGTATTTTTCTTTGTTGTTGTTAAGTGCCATCAAGTTGGATCCAGCTTGTAGCGAACCTATGTACAGCAGAAGGAAACACTCCTCGATTTCTGTGCCAGGCACACAGTCTTATTTATGTTTAAACTCATTGTTACAAACACCGTGTCAGTCCATCTAGTTGAGGGTCTCCCTTTTTTTCATTGACTTGCTACTTGCCCAAACATGATGTCCTTCTTCAGGGAGTGGTTCCTTCTGATCACATGTCCAAAATAGATGAGATGCAGTCTAGCCATCCTTGCTTCCAAGGAGCACTCTGGTTGCACAGATCTGTTGGTTCTTTTGGGAGTCCATGGTATATTCAATATTCATCTCCAGCACCATAATTCAAAAGCATCAGTTTTCCTGTCTCCCTTGTTCAATGTCTGGCTTTCACAACCATATGATGCAACTGAAAATACTATGGCATGAGTCAGGTGGACCTTCGTCTTTACTTCTCAGTACTGACATCTTTCTTTTCAGTACTTTAAAGAGATCTTTTGCCACAGCTTTTCCCAGTGCAATGTGTCTTTTGATTTCTTGACTGCCGCTTCCACAGGTGTTGATTGTAGAACCAAGTAAAGCAAAATCTTGAACAACCTCAATCTTTCTTCCATTTATTGTGAAGTTGCACATTGACCCAGTTGTCAGGATTTTTGTTTTGTTGATGTTGAGTTGAAATCCATTCTGAAGGCAATGTTCTTTGATCTTCATCAGTAAATGTTTCAAATTCTCTTCACTTTCAGCAAGCAGTGGTGTCATCTGCATAGCACAGAGCACAGGTTGTTGATGAGCCTTTCTCCAATCCTTATGCTGTATTTTTCTTCATAAAATCCACCTTCTCAGATTATTTGCTCAGCATAGAAATTGAAGAGATATGGTGAGAAGATACAGCCCTGGCACATACCTTTCTCAACTTTAAGCCAAGCAATGTTTCCTTATTCTGTTTGACAGATTCCTTATGAGTACAATTAGGTGCTGTGGTATTCCCATTCTTTGCAGTGCTATCCATAATTTGTTATGATCCACATAGTCAAATGCCTTTGCATAGTTGATAAAACGTAGGTAGACATCTTTCTGATACTCTGCTTTTGGCTAATATCCACCTGGTATCAGCAGTGGTGTCCCTGGTTCCCCTCCCTCTTCTGAATCTGGCTTGATTTTCTGGCAGTTCCCTGTCTATATACTGCTGCAGTAGCTTTTGAATGAATGATCTTTAGGGTGATATTAATGATATCGTTCAATAGTTTCCACATTCTGTTGGATCTCCTTTCTTGGGAATAGGCACAAATATGGATCTCTTCCAGTCAGTTGGCCAGCTAGCTGTTTTCCAGATCTCTTGACATAAACAAGTTAGCACCTGCAGGGCTACATCTGTTTGTTGAAGCATCTCTGTTGATATTCCATCAGTTCCTGGAGCCTTGTGTTTTGCCAGTTCCTCCAAGGCAGCTTCTACTTCATCCTTCAATACCATTGGTTCCTCCTCATATGCAACCTCTTGAAATGGTTGGTCATCCACCAGTTCTTTTTTGTATAATGACTCTGCGAATTCCTTTCATCTTCTTTTGACGTTTTCTGTATAGTTTAATGTTTTCACTGTAGAATCTTTTATTTTTGCCACTTGAGGCTTGAATTTTTTCTTCAATTCCTTAAGTTTGAGAAAAACATTTTTTTCTTTAGGCAATTTGGGTGCTGGGCGCAGTGGCGCATACCTGTAATCCCAGCAATTTGGGAGGCAGAAGCAGGATTGCAAGCTCAAGACCAGACCAGAGGCAGTCTGTGTAATTTAGTGAAACCCTGCCTCAAAAAGTAGAAAAAAAAAAAAAGGCGGGGGGGCGGGGGGCTAGGGATGCAGCTTAGTGGTACAGCACTTGCAAAGCATACTTGTGTGAGGCCCTGGGTTCCATTCCCCAGTTCGTCGAAAAAAAAGAGAAGAAAAGAAAAAAGAAAAAAGAAAATATACCCCTTTGAAGCCTGTGATACTTATGACAATACTTGATATTTTAGCCTGAATTATATCTTGGGACAAAATTTTCTTGGGGCTGAAATACATGCTCAGTAGAAGTACTTTTTATTGGTCCTAAGTTACATGTTTCAAGTCTTTTCTATTAAGAAGTCTTTTATCAGTCCTACCACATCAACTATTTGATAGATGTCAATTATATTTCACTATCTTTTCTGTCATTCAGAAGATTTGATATTATCTAAGATATTGACCAAAGGCTTTTCTTAGTTGTGTGTTTTTTGTTTTTGTTTTTGTTTTTGCCATTTTGGAAGTCTTATTTATACTCTTTCTGTAGCAACTTCTTTACTTTCTCATGTAACTACTTATAAGTTGTATATTTTGGGAGGATGTTATTTAATCAGGCATTTAAGTTTAAAAGATTTTAGGGAAGGATTTTTTTGTACTTAAATAACAATTTCTTATTGTCCTTGTATTTTTGTTTTGTTTTTATTTGTGGTTTTGTGTATAGAATCAAGGCCTTGTGCATAAAAGGCAAACACTACTACTGATCTACGTCATCTGCCCCCTTCATTGGAATTTTGAGTAACAAAAAGTTGTCACTCAAAGTTAATCAAAAGAAATCAGAATTCCACCTTTTACTTGATAATCATCTCTTTTGGTTAGTGTATTAATATATTATCTAAAGTCTTGAAATTCAATTGATGTGAAATATTGATACATTTTTCTTATTTGAGTGCTTAATATATGCCATAGAATAATCAGTGATTAATGTTATAGTAATTTTGGCAATTTTTTCACAAGCAATTGGGTGGACATAGTTAAACTACTCTGTTTTGAGAATCTTGTAATTGACAATTTTTTATAAAACCATTAAGGCCAATAAGAATAGTAACTCTACCAAACTTATGAAATAGAATGACTTTTTTACACTAAATCTGTTTCTAAGACCCTGTGTCATTTGGCAGAAAGAGACAGCAAAACAAGATGAAATAAAACCAAAACCACCAAAACAACCAAACCAAAACCAAACCTCCTTATTTATCTTTTGTATCTTTTAAGTATTTGGGAAGCAATTCTCCAAAATTAAAATTTTGCTTGAAAGTTCAGATTTTATCATTGGTAGCAAAGGCTGTTATTCCCCCCCTTTTTCTTTTTTCTTTTCTTTTCTTTTGAAATGCTTAGGTTATTTTCTTCAATTTGGGGAAAATGTAGGCCACATACACAAGTTTAACTGTAGTGTATCAGTTGTTCTTTGAAGTAAAATGATGTCCCATGAGAAATGTGGCTAATTGAGTTTATGGGGTAACAATCCATTGCATCAATGCATTTTTTTTTTTTTTTTTTTTTTTTTTTAAGACAGCTATGGTACTTTGCCTGCAGCCATAGCCCTGTCAGATCTCGGAAGCTAAGCAGGGTCGGGCCTGGTTAGTACCTGGATGGGAGACCGCCTGGGAACACCAGATGCTGTAGGCTTGGGAGAAGGACCTAGCAACCCCCTCCCAAAAATCAATCTGCCATTGAAAACCCTATGAACAGCAGAGAAGCACTGACAATAGTGTTTCCCCTGTTGTACAGAGGGTCACTATGAGTCGGATACTGTCATAGTGATGGCACCTAACAACAACAATGGTACTTTAGAATGTACAGAAATGCTTTACATGTATTTCCTATTTTATCACAGATTTCTTAACTTTTCATTAGATATACAGAGGTTCTTTTTGAAATACTTTTATGTGTTAGCCTGAACTGTGTCTTAGAGCAAAATTTTCTTATGGCTGAAATATATGTTGTGTTAGGGGTACTTTTTATTTGTTTAAAATAAATGTGTCAAATCTCTTCTCCTGAGAAGTCCTTGTTAATCAATCTGTTTGGTAGATGTCATTATAGCTCCCTGCCTTTTCTGTCCAGACACTGGTGTTTGTCATGTGCCTTGCTCCTGGCAGGTCATCTGTCATTTTAGTTACTCTTCCTTGGTGATTTTCACCTGAGTTCCTCTTTCCCTTCCGTTCTCCCTTCTAAGCTGATATACCACACAGTTGTAGATAGCTGCTAATCTGTTTAGTTTTCATTGTTTTCAGATGTTCAGTATTTCCTGGACTGTATGGGCCTTAATCTACGATGAGTTCCATAGATCACAAAGCTCGTTAAGAATCACTTGAAACATTTTTCCTCCACATTTCTAATCCATGCAGGAAACACAGTGTTTACATTGTGAACTTTAGCTCTGAGGGAAACTGGGTGGCAGCTATGCTCCCTCTGGGCCACCTCATGGGAAGTCCATGGACATGATCCCCTAACCCCCCCCAGGAGAGGCAGGAGTCATGCGTTCTGACTCTGTGTCTGCCTTTGGGCCAGACTGCAAAGAGATGAGAGCTGCTTACCTCCAAAGTTTTGAGCTAGCTGAGTTGAGAATAGACTGCCATCTAATAGGAAGCCATTTCCAGTATAACTTCCAACATGATGTAGTCATTTTTCCTGTAGGGGAAGATGAACTGACTTAGAAGTTCAATCAACAAATGCAGATGGAACACCCAAGAGAAGCTTGACACTGAGGCACAAAAGACAGAGATATGACTGAAACACAGTCCTCCATGGGGATGAGCCCAATGGAGTTACTGCAGCAAGTCCTCGGAAAGCACCTGTCAGCTTGTTGTACTGTGAGGACTTGCGTGTTGCTGTGATGCTAAAAGCTATGCCAGCAGGGGCACCCATGGTGAAAACTTCTGTTTTTTCTTTTTGTTTGAGGCTTGCTTGTGTTAAAGATGTTAACAATGTTAAGGATTGCCAGAGGAGCTAGTGATTGGAATGGGCTACAGCTAGGATTTTTCTGGACTGAGCAAAGGGAAGACCATGAGTGTGAGTAAAGCTTCCAAAAAATAGCAGTACTGGAGTTCCATCGGGCTATTACGTGATGTATGGCTGAGATGGGCGAGCTTGAGAAAGGTTTCTGTGGCTCCACTGCCCAACCTCGTGCTCAGGTGCTAGAGGTCCCTACAGTTCTTGGCAGAGAGAGTAGGTCTGGCTCACACTGCTTTATCTAAACTGCCTGGATTAAGAAAGAAATTGATCTGCTTGTAGACAGCAAGGCCAGTACTGTGGGGGAGATTGCATAACTTCCCTGGAAGTGGAGATTTCACTGCCTGTTTGACTCACCAGAGTCCCCAGCCTACCTTATACACCAATAAGCTTTTTTATTCTTTGGGTAAAGGTAGAAAGTTGTTGGACTACTTTGATCTGAATTTGCTTTGAGAATATCCCTGACCAAGTAGTTAGTTATGTAGGTCTCCAAGGGGTTTATGCTCTGCTGGGAGTGGTGGTGTTGGGGATAATGAGTGGTCAGGGTATGGGGTGTAGTGCAAGCATATGTGTCTGGGAAAAATGATTTAGTTAGGTCCCTGCCCAAAGACTGAGGTGTTTGGGCTGCCTCAGAAGGTAGCTATTTGCCCTGTAGCTTTCTTTTTGCAACCTTTTGGCCTCCTGTCCCTGGTGTGTGAATGTGGCTCTGTTCTTTTCTAGCTGTTTTAGCCTGCTTTGTGTTGCAAAGATTCTTTTAGTGGTACTCTGATCTAGATGGCCCTTTCCCGTGGTTCTAATTTTGGCTACAACATAGGTTGTCTTTTTCTCTGGGTCTCTCTCACTGGCCATGTGTCCTATGTTACTTTTACTAGTAAGGAAGCAGTAAAGTAGCAGGAAGCAGTAAAAGTTTTGAAAATGGAAATGACACATTTAGAGTAATCCTGGCATGAAGGATAAGATTTAGAGGGCAGAACCAGTAACAAGGAGACCAGGTAAGAAGTTCTTCTAGTAGCTCCAGCGGCAGGATATTAGATTAGTTGATAGGTGCATCAGGGCAGCGCCAAGGATGTGAGTAGTGGGGTTGAAGGAAAGGGAGCAGCTTTACTATGATACCCAGATTCTAGTCAACCAGGTAACTAGTAATAGAGATTGAAGAAAAATACAAAAGGGAGTTGTTTTGCTTTGGATATCTGTGGGAAGAATTTGTCAGTAGGTAGTGAGATGGACATAAGAGTTTAGAGCCCAGGAGGGAGATTTGACTGTCTTCAGCATATAGGTTAATGGCACTTATTTATGTATTTTCTCCCTTAGTTATGCAAACTCAGCCTTGCAAGTGGTAGTAACTTTTGCAAGCAGTAGTGACTTTTACAAGTGGAAATGACTTTACCACACTTGGTACTCTTAAACATGGAAGCATGGGGCTTAAATCAGAATATGGGGGAGGCCCAAACATAGTTTGGAAGTATCCCAGGAGGCTCTGTGACACTTTCCCTCCCTTGCCTTGTTAGAAAAGAGTCAGTAGGTATAGTCCACACTCAGGTGGGTGGCAGGCTGTCTTTGAGATGGCCTCCCACAGTCATTCTTGAGTGGCATTTGTAACTTAGCTCTGTAGTGTTGGTGTAAATTAATCTAAATCCTACAGCCTTGTGGGAAATTAGGTAATTTATTGACTCACTGAAATGTTGTTGTTCGGTGCCATTGAGTCGAAGTCTGACTCAGTGACCCTATGTACAACAGAATGAAACACTCTCTGACACTGCCATGCCTGGCACTATGTCACTGCTTTTCTGCTATTCATGGGGTTTTCAGTGGCTGATTGTTTTGGGAGTGGGCTGCCAGTTCCTTCTCTGACATTGAAATATGGCAGTGCTAAATGCCGTTCTCTTAGTCTGTGAATAAATTTGAGATTTATTAAACATTATAGCAGAATGAAGTAGTGATACATATATTTTGCTGTAACGTTTATCATTTCTGCCTTTTAGTGTTTATTAAAGATAAAAATAGCCTTGTCTTTGGGCATTTATGAAGGAGAAACTTTTAACGTAGGTTTATAGTCTCTGTATGTGATAGCTATTCCAAACACTCTTTGGAATTTGGTTGGGAAGAGAATGCATTTTCCTTTTGAGGGAGTATTATATATGGGGGTTAATTTCTTAACTCATCCAGGCCTTATTTAAGGTGATCTGCTTTAATAGGCCTACTTCCCAAGTCTTATCCCTGAAAGTCCTGATTCAGATTCATTTTTAACACATGGAAATCTTCTTTGTCAAGGATGTACTGTAAGGCTTCTCTGGGGACCTGTACCTCTTGCTCTTGTTCCTCGTGCTCTTGTGGTTCTGACTGTGGGCTGTGCTCCCCACCACAGCACCTGTATTTGCTCCTCTCTGAAAAGGTCCAAAGCCATGAGAGCCTGGGGCAGAGAGGCATTGGTATCTCTGGTGCCAAAGCTGTTGTCAAAGAAACCTCAGGAGCAAGGCTCCCAAGGTAGCCCATTGCTCTGTCCACCATTGGAGGTCCTCCGTCAGCAGGACAGGCGTTTGTGTGAAGAAGAGAGGAGGGCCAGGTTCCTAGAGATACCACTTGCCTCAAGTCTCACACAACATTTTGGAAGAGCTGAAATGTACACTTTAGGATATGTGACTCTACGGTGCCTCAGTTGAAGGAAATGATCATGTTTGCCCTGGAAAACTGAAGATTTTGGGGAAGTATGAGTTCTTTTTTCATCAGTGTAAAGCAATACCATGCCTAGGTGTGGTGGCACATACTTCTAATCCCAGCGACTTGGTAGGTGGAGGCAGGGGGATTGTGAATTTGAGGCCAGAGGCAGTCTGTGTAACTTAGTGAGATCCTATCTCAAAATAAAAAAGATCTGGTGGTGCATCTCAGTAGTAGAATGCTTATAAGAGCGTTTCTGAGTCCCTGGGTTCAACCACCTAGTACCACAAAAAAACAACAACAAAACCCCAAAAAAGCCCATATACGATATCCTGCCAAAGAAGAGGTGCACAGACACTTTTTTTTTTTTTTTAATAGCTTTAGCAGTAGGGGTAATGACAATCAGGCAGCTTTTAGGCTTATTGTAAAGAAACACCCGCACTCCCACTTAATGTACTGATTGACCTGAAATCAATAAGTGGCTTTATAAGTGCTCCTTTTCTTTTTTAATTTATTAAAAAAAATTTTTTTTTGCAGAACTAGGGGGTTGAACTTTGGGCTTCAAGCATAGTAAGTAAATACTGTATCACCAAGCCACACTCTCAGCCCCCTTTTTTATTTTTTGAGATGGGCTCTTGCAAAGTTGCCCAGGCTGCCCCTGGCCTTGACCTTGTGATCCTCCTGCCTCAGCCTCCCACGTTGCTGTGATTATAGGTATGTGCCACTACACCCTGCCTTTATTCCCCTACCTCCCGCCCCATTTACACATATTAATTCCTTACATGTTTCAAGTTAGGGTAGATAACTACCTTGTTAAGCCTGGAGAGAGTGCTTTGGGAGAGGGCCCAGCCCTCTGACATTCCGTTAATCTCGAAGGCTCTGGGCTGTTGGACAGTCTAGTACCCTGGCTCTCTCTTGCATCCAAGGGGAAGACCCGCTCTGCCAGCTGTCCTGCTCCACCACAGCAGGGGTGCCTCCCTCCTCTTTTCATACCTGCCTTCATATTTTTCTTGAGTAAAAATGTGGAGGTGGGTGGGAAGGTGAGAGGGGTGGGAGGAGATCCATTGCAGAATGATTTTTCTAGAGCTTGGTTCCTAGGTCACATTTGGGAGTTCCCCAGGCTTCGAGTTTACAGTATTATGCTGGTGCATTTTCCTGGCTGCCATGGGCCAAGCTGGCTTTTGTCACCACTACCTGAACCTGCAGTTTGCCCATTTAAACAGGGCAGCCTGTCCTTGTTCCTTCATTCCTTCTCTTCTCTTTTTCCCTCTTGTCCCTCTGATTCTTTTTAATGCCTAGAGGATACAGTGATTCAACATGGAGAAGACCTTTTCTTTCCATTTCTGCTTTCTGTCGGGATAATTACAAAGACAACTGCAGTAATGCTGTGACTCAAATTGAAGATTAGGTCAGTTGAAGGTTGAAAATAGATTTTCTGAGGATGCATATGATGCCATTAATAATGCCTCTGGAAAATTGTTTCTTTCAATTAACAGCTAAATATTTTTCCTCATGTCTTGGGCTGGAGGATTTCAGATAGAGTCCATCCCACTTTTATTTTTCTCTGGCATATACCCTTGATACTGGGCCACAGTTTGACTTGTTATGCTCCATGGTTAGATTCCTGTGGGCATACTTATTTTTTTAATCATAGCAGAACTTTGGCAGAGTTTGGGTTAAGCCACAGGAGAACCCCTACTTGTTGAAATAGGAGAATTAGCTTAAAGAATGTTTATATCAGTAGTTGTATTTTTGGCTAAGTAGCACAACAAAATGTTTATGAAGATATACTTAGTAATTTTCAACCTTAAATTTGTAATTAACCTTTGTTTTTCTACAGAGATGTAATAAATATGGCGTTTTTACTTGTGTCTTTGTTTTTTAAGATTAATTACTTTAGTTAGTAAGTTTTTGGCTCCATCAAATTGCTTGTATGTTCATTAAAAATTAATGATTGAATTGTGCATACATTAGAAAGCTGTGTAAAACATGTATATATTATACATTAAATTAATATGGTAGGAAAATCCTCCTGTTGGGGAATGTGGTTAAACCTTATTTAAGTTGGTCTGCTTTAATAAGCTTATTTTTCCAGGAATATCACCAGACATTCTTTTGGCCCTATTTCATATTTTCTTTTTTCCCTTTTTAATTAGCATATGCTAATGTGTAAAATAATCGATTTCATTGTGACATTTTCACATAAGCATATTACACACCTTGATCATATTCGCTGCAGTTCTTCACTTTATTCCCTTCTCCTCTGTCTGCTTCTCTTCTCTTCCCTAATAGTTGCCTTCTACTTTCCTGTCTTTCACTGGAGATTCTGACTGCAATTCTGATTAATTTTAAATGTATTCTGGGTAATTCTGCAGCCGGGGAACCTCAAATGGTAAGGGAAAAATAAAGAGCTAGATAGGTTTATTTTTCTAAATTGATCATCTTATTTGGTCTTTCATAGAACTAATCTTATTTTTTGAAAATCAGATTGTTTTAAGATAGAAATGACTATCTATCATGATGAAGAATTTTTCATCCAGAAGGGAAATGGACATAGAAGGAAACTTTCTGTAATTCACTTAACCAGTTAATGAAAATTCTTAAAGTGTATAACGTTAATGAGGTTAATGAAAATTCTTAAAGTGTATAAGGTTTCTGGTTATACAGTGGAAATAATTTCAAAGTAACATTTCCTAATATTTAGCTAGAACAGTCTTTTTATATCTTTACAATAATATCTTTAAGGGCTGGGATTTAGCTCAGTTGGTAGAGCGCTGTGCTGCAGTCTCTGAGGTCCCGAGTTCGATTCCCAGCACCACAAAAATGGGAGAAGGACCTGGCAATCCACTCCCAAGGCAATCCCGAAACAGTCAGCCATTGAAAACCCTATGAGGGTCGCTATGAGTTGGATACCGACTCGACTCGATGGCACCTAACAACAACAACAAGTATCTTTAAGTAGCTATATGACATTTGTTACTTTAATATGGTATCTTTTTTTTATTGGAAATTTTTAATGTACATCTTAATGTGATTCATTTTGACATGCTTTTCATTGTGACATTTCCATATATGCATTTTGATAAACATTATTCTTATAGGTTACCCCTTACCCTCCCCTATGCTTCCCCCCCCCCACTCTTCCCATCTAAGTTTCCCATCTAAGTCTTCTCTATCTTTTACTTAGTAATATTTTTCTATATGTCCTTGGGTTCTAGTTCTGTTTAAGATAGAAACTTTTCCTGTAGTGGTCTTTGTTTTTATCTTGTTGGAACAATTACATGCATTTTCTAGACCATTTATATTGACACCATTCTTATCACCCCCCCTTTTATTATGATCCAACCTTTGAATAGGATTTTTCTTTCTTATAATTTTGAATCAGCTCCCTCATATGAGTGAGAACATGTGGTGTTTCTCTTTCTGAGCTTGTGTTCGTTCACTTAAAATAATTTTCTCTAATTCTATCCATTTTGCTGCGAATGACCTTATATCATTTTTCTCGATTGCTGAGTAGTATTCCATTGTGTATATATACCATAGTTTTTTTATCCATTCTTCTGTTGAAGGGCACTTTGGTTGATTCCATATCCTTGCTATTGTGAAAAGTGCTGCATTGAACATGGAGATGCATGTGTCTCTGTGGTATGATGATCCATCTCCCTTTGGGTAAATTCCCAATAGTGTTATACCTGGGTCATATGGTAGATCTGTTTTTAGTTTTTTGAGGTACCTCCATATTGATTTCCACAGTGGTTGCACCAATTTACAGCTCCACCAACAATGTAAGAGTGTTCCCTTTTCCCCCCGCAACCTCGCCAGCATTTGTTGTTGTTTGTTTTATCGATCTTGGCTATTCTTACTGGTGTAAGGTGAAATCTCAGAGTTGTTTTGATTTGCATTTCCCTAATGGCTAGGGATGTTGAGCATTTTTTCATGTGTTTCATGGCTTTACGGACCTCTTCATTTGAGAACTGTCTACTCAGTTCCTTTGCCCATTTGTGTATTGGGTTGTTTTCTGGGGAGTTTTTTTTCTTGAGTTCTTTATAAATTCTAGTAATTAGACCTTTGTCTGATGTATAAAATGGGAAGATTTTTTCCCATTCCGTGGGGGTTTCCTTGACTGTTAATTGTTTCTTTTGCTGTGCAGAAGCTTTTTAATTTCATGTAATCCCATTTATCTATTTTTGTTGCAATTTCTTGAGCAATTGGAATCCTATTAAGGAAATACTTTCCTAAGCCTATATGATGGGCTGGGATTTAGCTCAGTGGGTAGAGCGCTGCGCTGCAGTCTCTGAGGTCCCGAGTTCAATTCCCAGCACCACAAAAGCGGGAGAAGGGCCTGGCAATCCACTCCCAAGGCAATCCCAAAACAGTCAGCCATTGAAAACCCTATGAGGGTCGCTATGAGTCAGATACTGACTCGACGGCACCTAACAACAACAACAAAGCCTATATGGTGGAATGTGTTGCCTATCTTGCCTTCTACAAGTTTTAAAGTTTGGTTTTATGTTGAGATCTTTTATCCATTTTGAGTTAACTCTCGTGTATATTGAGAGATGGGGGTCAGCTTTCATTTTTCTGCATGTGGATGACCATGTTTCCCAGCACCATTTGTTGAAGAGGCTGTCCTTTTTCCAGTTTACTTGCTTTGCTCCTTTGTCGAAAATCAGGGGGCTATAGGTGTGTTGAGGTATTTCTGGGTCTTCTACTCTGTTCCAGATGTCTTCAGGCCTATTTTTGTGCCAGTACCAAGCTGTTTTTGCAACCACTGCTCTATATTATAGCTTGAAGTCAGAAATTGTGATTCCACCTGCGTTCTTTAACATGGTATCTTGATTGAAATATTCTATCCTGTTTTTTTTTTTTTTTTTTTTTTTTTTTTTTTTTTTTTTTTTTTTTTTTTTTTTTTTTTTTTTTTTTTTTTTTTT
>VMDO01002676.1:49716-71121 GCA_007922755.1 Pedetes capensis | reverse complement strand
CAGCTGGGCCATCTGTGGTGAATAGGTTTTAGCTGAGCTTCCACACTAAGACAGTCTAGAAAGAAGGACCTGGCAGCCCACTCCCAAAACAATTAGCCATCAAAAATCCAAGCACTATCAAGTATAGTGCAAGAAAATGAGTCCCCAGGCTGGGAGACATTCAAGAGATGACTGGGGAAGAGTTGCCTCCTCAAAATAGTGTTGGCCTTAATGAGGGGAATGGATTAAAGCACCTGGGACCTCCTTTTGCTGATGTTTGCTGTTGTTTTGTAAATGTGAAGAAGCAAAATAAGAAGAAACATGGTGGCTGCAACAGTAGGCTCAAACATAAGAAGATCATGTACATGGCACAGTGTTGGATAGTGTTTTGTCCTACTGTACTTAGGGTCACTATGAATTGGACTGGACTCAATGGCACTTAACAACAACAACGTTAGTATGATTTTACTGAAACAATGTAACATAGACTGTCTTTTTAGTAACTAAGTTAATGAGTGGTGTCATACACCTGTAGTTCCAGCTACTTGGAAAGCTGAGTGAGGGGTATTGCTTGAGCCCACAAGTTAGGCCATCCTGGGTAACATGGCAAGAGCTCATCTCTCTCCTTTTTTTTTAAATGGTGCTATGGGACCTAACCCAGGACCTCTTGCTACTTATGCAAGCCCTCTACCACTGAGCTGTACCCCCAGCCCCCTTTAAGCATTTATTTATTTATTTTTTATCCTGAGAAGGGGTCTTGCTAGGGTATGGAGGCTGCCTCTGACCTTGAACTTGTGATCCTCCTGCTTCCACCTTCCAAATCGCTGGGATTACAAGTGTGAGCCCCATGCCTAGCAAGACCCCATCTCTTAAGAAAGAAAAAATGAATAAAAGAAATTATGACTTATAGTTACAGTGCAATTTCCAGTTTGAGTCATAGAAAGGAAGAGAAATTTGACTCTTTCATTTGAATTGAGACTGAAGGTAAAGAATTTTAAGGTGCTTTGTTTAGTGCTTTGAAAATAATGTCCAGGATTTGGAATCCTTTGTAATTCATTTATCCTCCAGCTTCCCCTTCTCTGTTTCTTGTTTTACAGTCATTTTCATTTCATGAATAAATAAGTTGAAATTCCAAAAGACATTGTAATTGTAAAAACACAAGGAAATTTGAGATGGTTGTAAAACATATAGTTTACATAGCTCCAATTTTATTTTTGTCTCATTTTATTCACTTACGGACAGTCTTACTGTGTAGGCCAGCATAGCTTAGAACTTAAGTCCATCTTCCTGTCTCATCCTCCATAGTCTAGGATTACTGGTGCACACCACCATGCCTGGCTTTTTTATCTCATTTTAATAGACTTCTTAAGTGGACAGAGATTTGTTTCGTATTCACCTTGTTTGGTGCCTTCAGATGGGTTGGACTTATAGCGTATATACAGCAGAACATAACACTCCCTGACACTGCCATTTCCAGCACTATGTCAATGCTTCTCTGCTATTCATGGGGTTTTCAGTGGCTGATTGTTTTGAGATTGGGCTGCCAGGTCCTCTTTCTGTTTTTGTGGGGCTGGGGATCAAACCCAGGGCCTCAGAACATGGTACAAGCACTCTACTAACTGAGCTAAACCCCAGGATACCACCAAGACATCCAATCTCATCAGATCTTGGAGACTAAGCAGGGTTGGGCCTGGTTAGGACTTGGATGGGAGACTGCCTGGTAACACCAGATGCTGTAGGCTTGGGAGAAGGACTCAACAATCCATTCCCAAGACAATCAGCCATCAAAAACTCTATGAATAGCAGAGAAGCACTGACATAGTGCAGGATCCTAAAACCAGTAATTTTTTTCAACAGTTTTATAATGTTTCATGGGCGTATTTATTCATGATTTGATCTTTTACTCTAGAATGTCATTGAGTTTCCTGATTGTACTTTTAAAATCTGTTTAATTCCCCACATTTTCTATTCCCTGATTCCCTCATTTCCTTTTGATTCTAATTTTTCCTAATATGGCTTATTAACTCTGTTAGGGTTCCTACAGTATTTTAATGAAGCTATGCATTTATTTTAGGTGAGTAGCCTATTGAGTTAACAAATGACAGGGGTCATAGCTATCTTTTGTTAGATGATGTTTTCATAGTAGGTTCAGAGTCTACTTTTTGAATTATCAGCTACATTTAAACTAGGCTGGACTAATGATCTGATTGTTACAAAAGCAGTTCTCATGATTTAGGCAGTTTGTGCCTCTTTAGGATCTTGATTCCTCAGGGAAGAATTCACAGGACCCCTTAGTTTCTGGTACTGCTTAGTAGACAATAAATATCTGTTGTATGCATATCTCTGCCCTGAACATCTTTAGTATAAGGCTTTTGGAAAAGTCAGTTTTTGATTTAAAAATATTTAACTGGAATCAGTATTCAAAAACAAATAATCTTTGAAAAAGTAAAACTGTTAACTGCAGACTAGAAGTGATAAAAAGACCTGCTATAAAGAATTTCCTGTTGTCAATTTTTAGTGTCTGTATCAGCAAAGCTTGAGCTGTTGACTTAGATTTGAAATAGATTTGGTCTGTATGTGATCATTGTTACCACTTGATAAAATGGCACTATATTTAGAATTCTTTACTTTATTCATTAGTTAGCCCATGACTTTCCTGGAAGGTGGAAAGGAGGGTACTATAGGTGGATAATTATTTGCAGAATGGTTTCATTGAGCCCAATACCTGGCTATGAATTATTTCCAATATGGTGTGATTCTCTGTTTAAGTAATACTTTGACATAAAAGGGATTGTTTGTTTAGCAGCCTTGGCAAAGCCTCAAAGTTTATTTTTTGTATTTAATCCAAACAGTACCTTAGTTCTAGGCAAAGTAAGAACAATATTTCACATTTGATCTGGCCTAATCCTGGGGTTTATCTCACTATCATCATAAGTATATTTTCCTCCAATTACATGCATAAAAGTTCTGGGGATTTATTGAACATGGCACTAAATGTAGAAAGAAGATAACTTTGCAGCATCTGAAATAGATATTTAGAAGATTATTGTGAATTCTTAGAAATTTGGAGATACTTGATTCAGATATCGATAGGTGACACGGGGGTGAATGTAAGTGATATTTTTCTTTTTAAAATATTTATTTCTTTATATGTTCTGTAGATCAGGGATCCCTAACCCCTATAAGGAACTGGGCCACACAGCAGGAAGTGAGTGGCAGGCAAGCTTCACCTGTATTTACAGCTGATTCCCGTAGCTCGCATTACTGCTTGAACCCTGTTCTCATCTGTGGAAAAATTATATTCCACCAAACTGGTCCTTGATACCATAAAAGTTGATGACCTCTGCTATGGGTAATATGGGGAACACTTTGTCCTCCTCCTCCTAGTATTAAATTGAAGTCTGATTTATTCCCCCTGCTGTTGCTTCCCTCATAACTTTTCTCCCCAGTACTGCAGATTGAACTCAAGGCCTTGCTCATGCTAGGCAAGTGCTCTACCACTGGGCTGCACCCCAAGCGCCTCCTTTCTTTTCTTTTTTTAATTAATTTTGAGACAGGGTCTCATAAAGTTACTCAGGCTGTCTTTGGCCTTAAACTTGGGTTGTTATTGTTAGGTGCTGTGGAGTCGGTATCCAACTCATAGCGACCCTACATACAACAGGCGAAACACTATTGCTTCTCTGCTGTTCATAGGGTTTTCAATGGCAGATTGATTTTTGGGAGTGGGTTGCCGGGTCCATCTTCCAAGCCTATAGCACGTGGTGTTCCCAGGTGGTCTTCCATCCAAGTACTGACCAGGCCCAACCCTACTTAGCTTCTGAGATCTGACAGGATCGGATGCCACAGGGCTACGGCTGCAGGTTGAACTTGGGTTACACAGCAGATTCCAGGCTAGTTTGGGCTACAAAGTGAGACCCTGTCTAAAAAACAAAACAAAAGCCTGTGCCTCCCACCCCTTTCCACATCCAGTTTTGTCCATTAAAGTGTGATTTAATATTGAAGTTGAGGAGGATGTACTGGCTGCAGGGACCTAGAAATAGTTCCTGGGCTTTGAAGGACTCCAACACAATGTTCCCCCCACCCCCATTCTATCCTGATATCCAGGTTTCTTTTTGCTGTGACACACTGCTGCAATTTCCAGATCTTTTAACAAAGGGGAGGTCAAGTGAAGAGCTGCTTTTGAAGGGAGATTGTGTTGGTTAGGCAATCTGGCATGTAGTTACAAATGTAGGACTAGCCTAGAAATATAATTAGGAGAGATGTGCACACAAAAGTAAAAGCTGGAACTTGTTGTTGTTAGGTGCCGTGGAGTTGGTATCCAACTCATAGCGACCCTCATAGGGTTTTCAATGGCTGAGTGCTTCGGGACTGCCTTGGGAGTGGATTGCCAGGCCCTTCTCCCATTTTTGCGGTGCTGGGAATTGAACTCGGGACCTCAGAGACTGCAGCGCAGCGCTCTACCCACTGAGCTAAATCCCAGTCCTCAAACTGGAACTAGGATGGTGAATTACCCTGAAAAATGATCTAGAGCAGAGATTACAAGGTGAAGATCCAACGTATGCAGAGCACAGTTAAGAGACCCAAAGATAAATTAACCTCAGTAGTGAAGACACTATGACCCATCAGTCCAGTTCTTTCCTCTGTCTCCACAGTGGTTTTTGTGTGTGCGTGTCTGGGACAAAGTTCCCCTGCCCTTTCTCTCATAAGAGCAGTTACCATCAGATTTGGGGCCCACCCAGGTAATCCAGAATGATTTCATCTCGGGATCATTGCATACATCTGCCAGGACCCCTTTCCAAATAAGGTAGCATTCATAGATTCTTGGAATTAGGATGTGAACATATCTTTTTGGAGGCTTTCATTCAACCCATTAAAGGTGGTTTTAAGAGCTAAATGAAATATAATTAGGTGTGTATTTGCCTATGTTTATGTTTCTGTGTGGTTTTCCGCTCAGTGCCTGACCAAAGTTGGTACTCAGTAAATATTAATTCATATCCTTCACCCGAGAAACCTGTGCTCTCCATGTCCTGCATCCCTCCAAGATTTTGGCATTTAGTACTCAATTCAGAGTATTCCTGCTGTTCTACTTTATTATCCTCTCTTGCTGTTACCACCAGTGACCATTGGGCAGGCTGGTCCCTGCCTTTTCCTTTCCCCTTGCTCTTCTCTGCCTTGGGTGTCCGCATGGCCGTGGCCTGCCCTCCCTGCTCCTGTGCAGACCACAGCCTTCTTCACCTTCCATGCCTAGCTCTTTCACACCTTGTTCTCATTCACTCTTATCCTCATGGTGCTCTCCAGTCCTCTCACCCTCCTTTCTGTTTTTCTCAAACCATCCAAGCACTGGGACCTGTCACCTTATTTTCCATTACTACCAACCTCCTGGATTGTTGGCTTGTCATTCCTTGGATCTGCTCTGTTGCCTGTGCTCCTCAGATCTGCTCCTTATACTGCCCACCAACAGAAATGCCTTTTTCCCTCCTTCCTCTTATTTTTTTCACTGCTATACATTTTTATTCTTCCTGCTGGCAGCTTCCACTCAGGCCAGAGTCATGCCAGGTCCCTGCTGAACTCTTTGCTATTTTTTCTTCTGTGTCCAAAAGAAACTGCTCCCTTAAAGGTGGGCAGGGATCTTCTGAAAGCATTAAGAGGCTGGATATGGAAAGGGGTGGAAGACACAGGTTTTTTGTTTTTAGACAGGGTCTCACTTTGTAGCCCAAACTGTCCTGGAATTTGCTGTGTAGCCCAAGCTATCCTCAAATTCATGATTCTTCTGCCTCAGCCTCTAAGTGCTGAGATTACAAGGTGTGTGCCACCATGCCCAGTGCAGGGCACAGCTTTATAGATCTGCTCCTTAACTTTCTTTGGTGCAGAGTAACGCAAGTTCAAAAATTTCTTTCCTCACAAACCTTGAGTGGTTCATAAACTATTGCATTTGGAAGTTTTTCTTTCTTTCTTTCTTTTTATTTTAAGGTTCTTTTTATTCTGTCCATTCCTCTTCAACCCAGAAAGCATAACTGGTAAATAAGTTAGATTTATGTCTCATTCTACAGTGGTGTGTAAAAAACAAACCAAGGAACACACAGCATGGTTATAATTAAGTAGTGGTGTTTTTTTAGTATATTTCTGAGTTGTCTTGAGACCCAAGGACAAGGCTGAGAAAAATTTCCATTTTTTTTTAATTGTAGCTTTGTATAAATTGGAACAGAAATTTTAAATAAAGATTTCATCTTAAAGCCTTGCCAGTGAGACATTACATTTTTATATTAATGAATTACCAAGTATTTAGCTGAATGTAAGTTTATGTAGTTTTATGATGTTTGGAAGTCAGACAATCAGACCATTCTTATGCTAATTTAGTATGACTTCCAAAACTTTGACATATTACTTTGTTCCTGTTAACAACTGGTCTGTATTTAAACATATTTTCATTCCCTAATGGGATTTCATCTTTAGGAATTAAACCTGTGAAGACCATTAACCTTAGGAATGTAACTCACTTAGCTGTAAATGATTTAAAATAAATTAGTAGATTTTCCATTGGAATGCTTGGTGTCTACCTTTATTTTTTTCTCCATCTATGTAATGAGTACTAATGCACTATTTCAGTAAATAATTCACCTTTGTCATAGGTGCATTCAGTAATCTTTTTCCCCAATAGTTTTGTTACCTATAACTGTAGGCTATGTAATTGTTAAAAACTCTGTCCAGTAATTTGCACATATGCTTAACAGTGATGCACATATGCTCTTATCCAGCATCTCTTTGCATAGACCAGAATCATTTATAGAAGGCTGAGCCTTTTGTTTTTAGCTCAGCTCTCCTGCTCTTTGGCAGACTTTTGTATAGTATAGTATGGAACAAATATTATAAGATATGTATATCACTGACAACAAATTTTATATTTTTGTTTGATATTGAATAATCCCAGTGCTACCAAGCAATTGGCTTTAATAATTTGTTTGGTGCCCTCCCCCTTCATCATTTCATTTAGATCTTGGTTCAGGTAGAATTGTTTAATATTGGTTTGGCTTTTATTAACCATTTTCCCACATTTTAAGTTGGCTACTATTATAGTTTTCTCTTCATCTCTTTTCTTCATCCTTTTAATATCCACTCAGGTACAAAAACATAATAAAATCTTGTGGTGTTTGTAACCCCATATAATAAAGTCAAGCCTACACAAGTTAAATCTAATTATAGGACTGCTTTCTAGAAAGCATATAGGCATATTCTTAAAATTGATTGAGGTAAAGCTTATGTGAAACCTGGATTTCTGTTTCTCTTTTACGGATTGAGGGTGAAAGAAAAAGTTATTTTACTCTACATCTCTACTAGTTTTATTTATGCTGTGCTACATAATACTTTATGCCTGCAGCTGTAACCCTGTGGCATCTGATCCCATCAGATCTCAGAAGCTAAGCAGGGTCCGGCCTGGTTAGTACTTGGATGGGAGACTACCTGGGAACACCAGGTGCTGTATGCTTGGGAGATGGACCTGGCAACCCACTCCCAAAAATGAGTCCGCCATTGGAAACCCTATGAACAACAGAGAAGGACTGACAGTAGTGTTTCTTCTGTTGTATGCAGGCTCGCCATGAGTAGAATACTGACTGGACAGCACCTAACAGCAGCAACAACATTATACTTTGAGCAAGTTCAAATTTAAATAAAAAATGGGAAAAGAGGCAGTAAATATTACATTTTGCTCATCTCTCTACCATCTTCAGGAAGTTGAGAAGGGCACAGAAAGTTAGATGTCATACTTAGCTTTTGTATGTTGTTGTTGTTGTTGTTAGGTGCCGTCGAGTCGGTATCCGACTCATAGCGACCCTCATAGGGTTTTCAATGGCTGACTGTTTCGGGATTGCCTTGGGAGTGGATTGCCAGGCCCTTCTCCCATAGCTTTTGTATACAGTATTCATTTTTTGAGTGTCATTACAGTGCGTAATGACAGTTTGTCTTAACATTGACAGAGTCCTTAACTGAGCCCTGCTGTTTCATGGCTTTGCTGTAAGAATGAACTTCTCATCTGAATGGGGTTCTGTTTTTTCCTTTTTATTTATTTAGTTTTGTTTGTGCATAGAGAATTTAGAGTGGTGGAGGCTTTAGGGGACACCTGGTGCAGTGCTGCCTTTTTAAAATGAGGAAATTGAGATCCAGTGAGCTGTTTCAAGTCATGCACTACAATGGCAGAATGAGGACCTGCAGATCTTCTGACTTTAGTTCCCTGCCTGAGGAGGCATGGCATCTGAGTTAAGGGGTTCTCTTGTATTCATCAGCTTACCAGTTTCTCCCACAGGAATAAACTAGGGCCAATTTTGCAGCACGTAGCACAAAGAATTAACCAACCTTAAAATGCATTCATTTTTCATTCTATAATCCTGGCAGGTAGATTTGTGATTGAGAGAGGAAAAGCTCAGGTAATTAACTCTTACAGAGAAATTACCAAAATAGGCATTGATGCTAGAGCACTCCTCCCTCAAACACATGGAGAATTTGCAACATCTTTATTTATAATAGAGATTATGGTGATATGTGGTATATGCTGTTAAATAGCTTGAGGGAATTAATATAGAATTAGAGAAAGTGAATTTTAAACAATAGGATTGAGTACTTGTAATAAAATACCTTTTAACTAAGTTTATTTTATAGTAGATTATTTAAGGATGAAAGAGTTCATTATGATTTTAATTTGTTCATTTAGTTTCATTCTACTTGATAGATGGCTATGATATTTAAAAAGTCAGTTTTTATAAGTTTTTAAAGAGGGAAATAGTCGTATTTCATTTTCTTTCTGGCCATGGTAATTGCTCAAAGGTAATTGAGTCAGTCTATGTTTATCAGGCACTTCACTGATGCTGAATATTAATTTCTTAAGTAAGAAAAGCTTCTTGTGTCATGACATTTTCTTTCTTTCATTTTCTTTTGTAGCCAACACATATCTCTTTATGGTACAAGCTCGAGGTATAATGTTGAGAGAAAATGTGAAAACGATAGGACATATGATCAGGCTATACACAAATAAAAATGCCACCCTCAATGGAACAGGTAAGATTGCTTCCTCCTCAGTTTTGCTTTGCTTTGCTGCTTATCCTTGTAGATGCAGAGTAGTAAACCAAATCTTTTAAACTAGTTTGGTCTCTAAGTAACTTCCTGTTAAAGATGAAGGTAGCTACTAGTAAGTGTATTGGTAGATTATTTTATTGTACAAATCAGGGCTGTGACAATCTTTAGGATGTACAAAGCTGTGGTCTCAAGGGTGATGGAGTTTGATGCAAGAATACTTGAGTTAAAATGGAGTATGGTGGCAAATGCTGTAATCCTAGCATTTGGGAGGCTGAGGCAGGAGAATCAAAGTTTGAGGCCAGTCTAGGCTACATAGTGAGACCAACTCTTAGAAATCAAAACAAAATAAAATAAAACAACAATGCAAAAAGATTGTAAAATACAAAGAGTAGCTTCTACTTTTTCAGTTAACTTATGGTATTTAAGAGAAAGTAACCAACAAGAGAATCGATTTATTCATCTTAATGAGCCATGTTACTATCTGCTTATTCCCATTCCGATTCCTAAAATATTTTACCAACCATGTCTATAAAATATTTAACTGTTTTTAATTATAGAATATTCTTAATAATTTTATGACCTTTTCAAAGGACAAGAGGAGAAATTTTATAAAATAAGAAATCAGTTGATATTCTTCTTTTTAATATGTTATCTGGAAGTAGAATCTCCCTTATACTCATATAAAGTTAAGGTCTAATAGGCGAAACTAGTGATTTATTTAGGGATGGCAAAGTGGTGTAAATGGATTAAACTGCTGTAGAAGAATACTGATGTTCCTTTATGGCAGTGTTCCTATGATGTCTCTCAAAGTATTATGGAGTGTTACTTTGTAGGGATCAGGGGGATTGTCAGCTGTTGCACTCTCTATATTCTTATTTTATACAGTTAAAAATAAAGATTTAATTTGTGTCAACAGCTTTTTGTGCCACTTTTAACCTACACTCAGTTTCCATTCTGTCTCTGTTCCGCACATCTCCTATAGAAAGTTTCTATCTCCCAGGTATAAATGTCCTTTCTTAAATATATAGTAAGTCAATATAGTTTTAGACTTTTCTGAAAAATTCAAGAGTATAACATACTGATTTACAATTTAATGTTACACATGCTTTTACAAAATCCATTCTAGTCATTTGCCCAATTTATTTATGATGTCACAAATCAAAACACTCTTGGTTTCCTTTAATCTTTTAACCTTAATTCCTTTTAGAAAGACTGTTTCAACACAGTTGATGTTTTAATAGTACAGTAAAAGCCAAATTGGTTTGCATTAATTGGGCTTCTGAATAATAGGTCAAATTTAGAAGTTTAAACATTTTAAAAGCTTCTTTAGGACTATTGCTATTGAGTAAGTTGATTATGAAAGTCTTCATTAAAAGTCTGATTAACTGAAAAGATATTATCTTTAATTTACTGTATTTGTATGAGTGAATACTAAAAAGTTTTGGATATCACTTTTTTTCCTGGGTTATGAATAAGTTATATGTATGGATATTGAACTTGGTTAGGAGAAGTGACTTGAGCAAGACAGACATTTCTGCCAGCAACCTGCGAAAAAACGCCAGGAAATTTTTTCCTCTTTTCCTGAGTTACAGTTTCAAAAAAGATGAAGCAACCAGTGGATATTTTGATTAAAGTTTGCTTATTTTCATGAAACTTTGAGAACCCTTCTTATTTCTTGGCTGACAGGAAAATTATTCTCAGGAGACAGTCATTGCATCAGTTAGCAAACACAAGAGGCTTTCTATTCTCATGCAAAAGTCTGGGAGTTGTCTGTGGCTGTTGTGGAGGCTCCTTAAAGTGAGTCATCACATACTTTCTTCATCTGCTCTGCCATGTTGTTTCCTAGTTAACTCATTGCCTAAGGTAGCTACTGGGGTTCCTGTCTTTGGATGTGGGTCATTAGGAAGGAGGAAGCTGAACAAATAGAGTGTCCTCTTTTAAGGAACCTTCCCAAAAGTCCCACACAGTATTTCTTCCCGCATCTCCCTGGCCAGGACATAACCACATGGCCACATTTAGGAGTGCTGGGAAAGAACCTCTGAGCTGGTCATACTGGTGCCCTGAATGAAACTGGGGTTCTGTTGCTAAAGGAGAAAAGGAAATGGAGTTTGATTTGGCAGCTATGAGGCTCTCCTAAGTTCATTTAGCACAGTAGGGCCTAACCTTTTTGGTACCAGGCACTGGTTTTGTGGAAGGCAATTTTCCCACAGACTGATGGTGAGAGTATGGTTTTGGGATGATTCAAGTGATGGGGAGTGGCTATAAATATAGATGAAACTTTGCTCACTGCCCCATCGCTCACCTTCTGCTATGTGGTCCAGAGGTTGGAGACCCCTGATTTAGCTAGCATTTATTGGGCAGTTAGTATAGTTCAGATGCTCATAGTTCTCTTAGTATAGATATGGGGGAGACAGCACTAAGAAAAATTTCTTTCTTTTATGAAGATCTTTTCAGGCTTCTTGGAGGGCTGGAAATTTACTTACTTATAATGCAGTAAATTATTTCTGCACAGACTTACGCACATATAATGTCCGAAGAAGGAGACAGAGGCTAATAAAGTGTACAAATTTCTAATTGAACCTCTAGAGGAGAATTGATTAATACGTAGTATAGTTTATTTAAAATTTAACAATAACTTAGAAGACATTGGCAGGAGGATCACAAGTTCAAAGCCAGAGGCAGCCTATGTAACTTATTAAGATCCTGTCTCAAAATAAAAAGTAAAAAATGGGGTGGAGATGCAACTCAGTGGTAGAGTGCTTGCAAAATGTGTGTGAGGCCCTAGGTTTAATTCTTCAGTACTGAAAGAAAAAAATTTAATAATAAAAGGTAGCAAGGTCATATTTTTGAGTAGATTTGATTTAAAAAAGGAGTTTTTAATACTGTGCTTGACTTACAAAACTTCAGGTATAAATAGATACATACTGTTTTTGTGCAGAAATCATGTGCTTTTATAATTAAATGATGCCTTTCCTTGTAGATGGCAGAGCCACTCAGAGCAAGAAAACAGTTTGTATTTATTGAATAATGACTGAAGCAGGTGATAAGGGTCATGTAATGTAGAGACAATAGATTGATTAGAAATAACTCAGCACTCTGTCTTATTTGATGTATGCATAAGGTGAGGCCATTAGGCATGGCCCACCTGATGTGATGTTGGTGATAACCAGATTAGAAGTCTCATGGAGTTTCCACAACCCATTTTAAGGTTCCCTTTTGCAGGAAAATTATAGCCACTGAGAAATATTTCTTGGTCTTGTTCTTCTTATCTCTTAAGTGGTAAGATCTCCTAAGAACTGAGTAGGGGACCTATCCAGCACTTTTCATTCTGTTTCCCTTTTCTTTGGGTGTGCTTCTGGAGAGGAAGAAATAGGCAGGGGGCCAGAACTCATATTTTCATCCATTCATTAGATGAAATAATGTCTGCCTTTTACAGAAGTAGTGGTGGATCTCTCAAATGCATCCATTATGCATAACCTTTTGAAACTGTTTTCGACTTTGAAAGCAGTGGTTACATTTGGTGGACATTGCTCACCTAAGCCACTTTTGTAGTAATAATGAGTTTGTGGGTTTATCACAGTATACTGTCCAACAGCTTAAACCATTACAGAATGTATTATCAGTTGTGACTTGTTTATTGCAGTGTGTTCCTGTTATGCCATAGGTACTTTATTAGATGATGGAAATCAAAGACAGTTTCATTACAATTAAAAGATACTCAGACTAGTGGCTCAGGTAGTAAGATAGATTCATATATGCATAATACATTGGTATGACATAAATTCCACTGAACAAAAGACTCCAGGAGTGTGGAAGTGTTTCTGTAAGTGTTACAGTGAGTCGGGCTCCTTATGATCATTGATAATCATTTGGCCAAGAATAACAAAATATTTAGTTCCAAAAATTTATATTCAAAGGAATATAAATATAAATATTTTTTGCACAGTACTGGGGGTTGAACCCAGGGTCTCACACTTGCATGCTTTGCAAGTGCTATACCACTGAGCTGTACCCCTATCCCATGTTTTTAGTTTTTGAGACAAGGTGTCACTAAATCATGCAGACTGCCTCTGGTCTCGAACTTGTAATCCTCTTGCCTCTGCCTCCCAAGTCATTGGGATTACAGGAGTGTACCACTGTGCCTGGATTCTTCAAGGTGTTTTTAAAAAATTATTATTTGGTTCTTTAAAACTGTTAAAGGTGAAGGATGTGTTCTTTCATAAAAGATTCATTAATTTTTTTTTCCAGTCTTGCTGCACCCTTTTTTATTTTTATTTTGAGACAGGGTCTTGCTAAGTTTCGCAGACTGCCTCTGGCCTCAAACTGGAGATCCTTCTGCTTCAATTGCTTGAGATTACAGGCGTGCGCCATGAGGCCTGGCAATATTGAGTCATCTTGTTGTTGTTGTTAGGTGCCATCGAATTAGTATCTGACTCATAGTGACCCTAGGTGCAACAGGCAAAACACTATTGTCAGTGCTTCTTTGCTATTCATAGGGTTTTCAATGGCAGATTGGGAGTGGGTTGCCGGGTCCGTCTCTCAAGCCTACAGCACGTGGTGTTCCCAGGTGGTGTCCCATCCAAGTACTAACCAGGCCTGACCCTGCTTAGCTTCCAAGATCTGATGGGATCAGATGCCACAGGGCACGGCTGCAGGCTTGAGTCATCTTAGCACTAGAATAAAAAGTGAATATTTCTCTCTGACTTTATTGTCCTCAGAGTCCACAGGTGGACTGACTATTAACGGTTTGTAGAAATGTCTAGAGAGCTTGAAATTGAACATCAGTGAATTGGATATGGGTGTATAAAATTATAGCAAGTGAATAAGAGGAGGGGCTCAAATGTTATTGATAAAAATTAATAAATTATGCAGAGTAAGAAATATATGACATGTAGATAGTTATTGGTTAAGGATTGCATGTATATATTAATATTTTTCTGTTTTAGGATTATTTAGGGGGCTGGGATTTGGCTCAGTTGGTAGAGTGCTGCTGTGTAAGTCTCTGAGGTCCTGAGTTCGATTCCCAACACCACAAAAATGGGAGAAGGATGTGGCAACCCACCCCCAAAGCAATCCTGAAACAATCAGCTATTGAAAACCCTATGAGGGTTGCTATGAGTCTGATACGACTCGAGGGCACCTAACAACAACAACAACAAGGATTATTTAAAAATTTTTTTGAAACACACAAAGCCAGTGAACCCTGGGGACAACCTTATTTGTCTTCTATTTTCACCTACTACAATTGTGTAGTTTATAGTAGATACTTTAGAAAAATTGAATGAAGAAATTTAGAAAAGTCATATTTATATAGCTAGACCATCTGTTCTTTCTATAGCATGTACAAAAAAGCTGTAAGATGAACTCTGTGTGTGAGAAAGAGCAAGCTCTATGTGACTTGTGCAGAGGTACTTACTATTCTGTATTTATTGTTTTGACCACTTATTCATATTGGAAAGCAAACTATATAAATTACCTTATTAAATTTTTATTTTGAGTCATACTTTTATATTTTAAAATAGAAAGGGTTAGAGTAAAAAAAGAGCAGAGTCCTATTGCACATCTTCAATTCCCAGTGCTTGGAGGGAATGACTCATAAGAGCTTATTCTGTATTTCTCTTTGTTTCTATTCTGTCTGTCTTTCCTCCCTCTCTGAATCTTTCTCTCTCCTGGATGGAACTCAGAATCATGCTTCAGTCTCCCAAGTGCTGGGATTATAGGCTTGCACCACCATACCTAGCTCCTATATATGTATATATTTTAAAAGCATTTTAAGGGTAGAATCAGAACTTTATTGGTCTCCTGTATATTTATTTTGTTTAGTATAGTACTTGTCAATCTTTCAGATAAAGTTGAATGAAATAGAGTGTGGGCCCCGAGAGGGGTTTTCTGTGGCCCTGGCCTGTCCCTTGGTACATAAAAAAGTGCCCACTGAGTTGAGGTTGTTGTCCTTTCTCTTTGGCTTGGAGGATTTTTCTTGTCATATGCTTCCTGGTGGCTCCTGAATCCTGGAGGATTCTCTCCTGGGGGCTTCCTACTTCCTGTCGAAATAGGCCAAAGCAGTTGTGCCGTGTCTTTATCATGTTGGGTTTTTCTGACAATACAGTTAACACCTCACTGACGCTCCATTAAATTCATAATTACAATTTCCTTGCAGTCTTTTGGACTTGGACTGTCTCCTCTGGCTTCTGTCTCTTCCTTGGAATGGGGCCTGCAGCCTTTGTCTACCCCATCACCCTGCATCCAGGCTTGATGGGGCCTTCTGCATAGGTGGACATGGAAAGTGGTTGTACTTCTGCTCTCAGGTGCTGTCCTGACTTCCAGCCTGCAGCCTGATCAACTCCATTTTGACTGTGAATGAGCACATGTACAGGGGAAGGGCTCAGTTTGCTTTGACTCTTCTCACATATTTTGTAACCATATGTCTGTCATTTTCCTGTGGGTAAGAGGGTTTAATTTTTATGGTCTTTCTCTTTGGAGCAGGTAACTAAAGAGTGAAAGAATTATCTCCATATTTTCCTAAATTGTGTGCTAGAGCTTCATTTTCTGTGGTACAGGGTTAGATCAAGGAGACACAGTAGTTTATCAGCTATTTCTGTCTCTTATCACTTACTGCATTATCTTAGGCCAACTTCCTCTACATAGTAGTTTTCAGATTTGCATGTCAGAACTTTGCTCCTGAGACAGACTAATATGTGATCTCTGGTTCCACGTTCAGATATGCTAAGGCCTCAGCCAGGTATGGAGGCACATCACTATAATCCCAGCACTCAGGAGGCTGAGGCAGGAAGATTTGTGAGTTTGACACTGGCCTGAGCTATATAGCGAGACCCTGTCCTATAAAAACAAAAACAAACAAAAAATCTTAAGGCTCTGACTGTCTCATGTTGGGTCAGGTGCTTGTGTCTGAGCCTGTCACATGTAACTACAGCTATTGAATATTTTTATGGGTCAGGGACAGTTCTAAACTCTTTAGGTATTTTATTTTACTGGAATCTGAAAATGACAATAACAGGTAGGCATAGATGAGAAGCTGCATAGTGTCTTTCCTGAAAAGCAAGCATGTATTAGAGCAAGGATTTGACCACAGGCTTTTGACTTTGGTGCTCTGTACCACTACCCTATATGTGGTATAACTTGCTGACTCTAAAGGAGTGGACTTAATGTAATACTGGCTCGGGGGCTCCCCGGGGGCTGCAGCCTGCAGCTTAAAAGTGACTAGTTTAAAAGTTTAAAGTGGACTGTGTTACAGAAGTTGAATGGGAAAATCTCAGTTTCTTACATGTGAGGTGGTTAGAAACATTCCTCCCACCCCTCTGCTCTGAGGATGCTAATTGCAGTGAGCGGATTGTGGCTGTTTGAAGGTGAAGAGGGTTCCCTGGTGTCCTTGTATTGCTTTTAGATCCCGCCCATCCCCTGGGAAGGTGGGAGCAGTTATCCTCGAATGATTGCAAATGGTATTGCTATGTTTATGTGCAAGGATAAGGGTGTGCTGCTCTCTAGACCTCCCTGGGAAATCATGCTGAGGAGCCCATTGCAGCAATGGTTTGCATTTCTCTAGTTCTTTCTAGGTAATTGTGTTTAAGTACTTCTGGGAATTGCATATTGTAGTCTGTTCAAAGTGACAGTAACTACCTCATACTAGAGGCAAAGCAAAAGGCAGTTTTTTGGTTGTAACTTTCTTCTCTCTCTCCAAGATTATCCTGAAGGCAGTAACTCAAGTGACTATCTTGTTCAGACAACAACGTATCTTCCGGAAAACTTCACATATTCACCATACCTCCCCTGCCCAGAAAAACTGCCTTACATGCGTAAGTGTGAACTAATTTTGACTTGACTGTTTATATTTAATAAAAGAATAAAAACCATATGATTTGACCACATTGGGATCAGATCAGTACTGTGGATACTGATCATATTGTGCAGCATGTTATTGTATTTATTTTTTTGGCAAAGAACTTTTTTGGAGGGGGATGATTGAAAAGCTGAAGAAAAATACAGAAGAGAAAATGACACACACCCATACTTCTCCCATCTATATGTAAAAACTAATATTTTGCTTACTTACTTCCAAATTCTTTTAGAGTAAATTTTAAGAGAGTAATTAATGTGTAATCTCTTTTGGGGTATATTAGAACATTATAGGTTAAGCTTGTATTTTTGTTGTTGTTTATTTTTGGTTTTTTTGAGACAGGGTCTTGCTCTGTGGTCCAACAGCTCAAACTTGAGCTCTTCTTGCCTCAGCCTCTGGCCTGAGAATGCTGGGTTTACAGGCATGTGCCACCACACCCTGCACTAAAGCCCTTTTGGACCACCATCCACTATGCTAGTTCCTCATCCCTTTCCCCAGAAATAACCTCATTTCTGTTATGAGTTTGATGTGTATTCAGGTAGGTTACTTTAAAATTATTTTTTACATAGATAGATGGGTAAATATATAGAAAATGTATAATTACATTTCATTTTGTAACTGGCTTTTCAAAGTTACTTTTTGAGAGCTATGTCTGTTGTTACGTATGGATCCAATTTATTTCTCTCAACTCTTATAGAGAGTGTCTTTGTATAAATGTGCCATGTTTCATTTACCCGTTTCCCAGCTGATGGGCATGTAGGTACTTTTTAGTTTTTTCTTTTTTTCCTATCACAAAATAGCAAAAACAACAACAACAACAACAACAAAAACAAACAAAAAAACCCCACAATAATAACAAAAGCTAACTCTTTCTTTTTTTCTTTCTTTCTTTATTGGTATTGTAAGGAGCAACACACTACAGATTTTCCTGTGCATATATGCATGTGTATTTGAGAGTTAATGCCTGGATAGTCTAGCTCAGTTTTTCCAAATTTTCTCAAATTGTTCTCCTTAGCAGATGTACCAATTTACATGTCCAGTGAATAACTCCCAGAATTGTACCACTTAGATATTGATGGATGTTTGGATTTTTTTGCTCATGTAACTGGTTAGCAAATAGGTTTCATTGTTTTAGTTTTCACATCTCTCATTTCCAGTGGGTTTGTGTAACTCTTCATGTCTCTGTTTTTGAATTTTTTTTCTCCTGCAACTCTCATGGTCATGGTCTTTATCAGTTCCTTATTGGATGTCAGGTATTTGTACTGATCTGGGCAGTTCCTTATACTTCTGCAGTGACTGTTGTCTGCTCTGTGTATTTTAAGTATCTTCTCATAGTCCTGGGCTTGTCTTTTCATTTTGCTTATAAAGTCTTTTATTTTTTGGAAGTTTAAAATTATTTTTTTCAAGTATATTCATCTCTTTATTTAAGACATTCGATTTTTTTGTCTTAAGAAAGCTTTTCTTCGCCTGAGGCCATACCTTTATTTCCTACTATTAATTTTACTATTTATTTTTAGCTTTTGCATATAATATGTGGTAGTGACCCAAATACTGCACTTTAAACATATTTTTTCAAAATTATGAAGGAAAAACATTATCATTATTTAAAAGAAAAACAACATTATATTCCCAACATTCAGAAGTTACCATGGCTATTATTTTGGCATCAGCCCGTACCCTACTATTTTAAGTATATGTTATATGTATAAGTTTATATATTGATTTTTTATATAAAGATTTAAATACACATCTTTTTGATTGCTTATTTATCCCTATGTTCTAACGTCCTTAGTATTTAAACGTGCTTTTTATGTCTTTATGAGGTTTTTTTTCTTTTCTTTCCTTTTCCTTTTCCTTCCTTCCTTCTTCCCTCCCTCCTTCTCCTCTTCCTCCTCCTCCTTCTTATTCTTGTCTCTTTTCTTTTCCCTCCCTCCCCCTCCCCCCTTCTCTCCCTCTTTCTTTCTCTCTTTCTCTCTCTCTCTCTCTCTCTCTCTCTCTCTCTTTCCTTCTTTCTTTTTCTTTCTTTCTTCTTCTTTTTTTGTACTGGGGTACTAAACCCAGGTCCTTGGTCATACTTTGAAAGTGCTCTACCACTGAGCAGCACCCTCAGCCCATTTTTTATTTTATTTATTTTTTATTTTATTTTTATTTTTATTTTATTTATTTTTTTTTTGTGGTACTGAGGGGCTGAACCCAGGGGCTGAACCCAGGGCCTCATGTATACTTTTTGCATGCACCGTACCACTGAGCTACAACCCCAGCCTATTTTTAAAAAACTTTTTATCTTGAGATAAGGTCTCACTAAGTTGTGCAGGCTGCCTCTGACCTAAAACTTGCAATCCTTCCACCTCTGCCTCCGGAGTCAGTGGTGTTACAGGGGTGCACCGTTTTGCCCAGCTGAATTTTCTTTTTTGAGGGAATTAGTCTTTGCCTATTATATTTGTAGGATTTTTTCTTCAGTTTATTGTTGATAGCCATTATATCTTTATAATACAAAACAAGATTAACTATTTCATGTCATCTTAGGTCCTGGGTTTCAAACGAGAGGTGCATTAGAATCACCTGGATGGTCTTTTGTGACACAGAGCTGGCCCCACCCTCTGAGCTTTGGTTTCAGTAGGGCTGAGAATTTTAATTCTAACGATTTGGAGGCCATGGTGATGCTGATCATCCTTGGGCCACACTAGGAGACCCCTGACACAGAATAGTGGATCTCTTCTCTAGCTGTACAATAGAATTGCCTGGGGTGCTTTTATTGTTCTTGTGTCCAACTGCTAAGTTTCTGGTTTTATTGATCTAACTGGGGCCCAGGCACTGGTATTAAAAAAAAACAAAATGTCAAGTGACTCTCACCATGCTATCTCCATGTGCCTCATAATGGAGATTGAAGTGCAGTGACTTTTGTGGCCACAAAGTTAATATGGCCCTATTTTCTTAGAAATGTGTGCTTTGTACAATAAAACCACTGGGTAATGTTCTGTTGAAATATTGATTACAATAATTTCATCTTCATAATTTGTGTATTCACAGATTTATAGTTTCAGGAAATCTTTCTGTCCTTGGTTTAATTACCAATTTCTTAATTAGAGCTTTATGAATACTATTTAAACTGTTTAAAAGTGTTTGCCTGCCAGACCTTTGTGCTAGCATTCCTCTCCTCCAGTCTTTGTTGTTGTTAGGTGCCATTGAGTTGTTTCCAACTCATAGTGACCCTCACAGGGTTTCCAATGGCTAATTGTTTTGGGATTGCCTTGGGAGTGGATTGCCACATCCTTCTCCCATTTTTGCAGAGCTGGGAATGAACTTGGGACCCCAGAGACTGCAGAGTGGTGCTCTACCAACTGAGCTAAATCCCAGCCTCCTCCGGTCTTTAGCTCTTTGTAAATAACTCTAGCCTAGTGCTTGACAGATTGCATCACAGATGGTTTGGCTGCCATGGCTCCCTTTCTGGTCTTGGTGTTACTATTCCTTTCTTCTGTCTGCCTTAAGGTCTCACCTTCTTTTATAAGAGAAGATCACAGTAGGTTGGTGGTCATGTTTTCACAGCAGGCCTCCTGCGGGCTGCCAGCTTTGGTTCCAGCACCAATCTCTTGTCCAGTTGGTGGTGGTCAGGGTGACCAGGTTATTTGGTAGAAAACATGGTTGTTTACAGGTAACACTTGACAAAGAAACCTTGGGTGCAGCCACCATAAGGAAGTTTCTACCAGGAGGACCTTGCGTGAGCCATCCAGCAGAGCCCCTTCACTGGTCACGTGACCTCAGTGTACCTACAATAAAAGCTGGACTTACTGTATTACCTTCAGTGTGTGAGAATAAAATAAAGCTTAGTGCCTGTAGCTCAGTCCTTGGCGAGTTTCCCTTTCCTCTTTCCTCCTCCTTTAAATGATGGAGCCAGGCTTTATAATGATTAAGGGAATGAGAAACCTAGGAGAAATATGTGGATTAAGAAGTTTTAGCCAGCCGTGGTAGTGCATGCCTGTAATCCCAGTGACTTGAGAGGTGGAGATGAGAGAATCATGAGTTCGAGGGCACAGGCAGCCTGTGTAACTTATCACCACCCTGTCTCAAGGTAAAAAATAAAAAAGGGGCTGGAGGTACAGCTCAGTGGTGGAGCACTTGAAAAATATGCATGAACCCTCTAGTACTGAAAAAAAAGTTTTATGCTTAGCTGTGCATTCTTAGTTTTTTTTTTTTTGTAAATTAACAAGGTATTTCCCATTGATGACAGAGAACAACATAATGAAATACCTACATGTAAAATTTTGTGTATCACGCAAAATAATTGAATGTAATACCTCCCAAAATAATAGTTGTTGTTAGGTGCCGTCGAGTCGAGTCTGACTCATAGCGACCCTATGTACAGCAGATCGAAACACTTGCCGATTCTGTGCCAGGCAAACCATCTTATTTATGTTTAAGCCCATTGTTGCAGACACTGTGTTAATCCATCTGGTGGAGGGTTTTCCTCTTTTCCGTTGACCTGCCACTCTTCCAAACATGATGTCCTT